>OOFC01016745.1:0-19446 GCA_900323345.1 Pseudochromis fuscus
CACACGCACACACCCTGGGGTCTAAGGGGTTTGTGTTTGTGTGGGCTGTGAGTAAATTCAGAGGTTTAGCGATTTTCTCCAACATGAGTTCAGGGTAGAACAAACATGACCTGAATATCAAGGAATGTGTAAAAAAAAACATGTTTCAAAGATACAATTAACTCACACATTAAATACAGACAGAAAATAATCAGCTTTGTCATAATGTATATGTAATAGTCTTTCTTTCTTTCTTTCTTTTATTATTTTTTTGAATATACAGCAGGTACAAACTATCTGTACATTCAAAGGAGTGGGTAGAAGTGTAACTTATATTATCCCACCCCTTTTCCACATCATGTTTTCATTTTCATCTTTTTAACTGCATCTAATACTATGCAGGTTTACGTATAATACATACATATTAATATACATGTGTCGATGTAATGTTAGTATAGATACAATATCTATATCCATATCCATACATATATACACATATAGACATACACATACCAATACACACACATACATACATAGGGGCGGAAGTAAGTTTAAGTTTAAGAATAAAAAATAAACCAAAAACTATCTTGATCAGTCCAACTTTTGATATAATCTAATGTCTGATCAGCAATTATAATAATTAAATGTTGTATTTCACTACAAATTGTTTGACATTTACTGTCAGTCTTTTAATAAGGTAGTAGTGATAATACAAATACAAAAGATTGTACATTCAGGTTAGTGTTTACCTTGTGTTTTAGTGACTGTGTGAGGTACAACACACTTCTGTAGGTTTCCTGCATCATGTCCTGTGTAAACTGTGCTTCAAAGATTTCACCTTCTTTCTCTAGTGGATGCAGAGATTGTTTCTATCGATGCTTTCACCAAGTCTCCACCTAAAAGAGGCCTGGTGGTGGGCATCACCTTCATTAAGGTTAGATTCAGAGTCCACAACATTTCTTATTAAAGAGCTTTTACAGTGACAGAAGCTTTGTTCCTCATGGTGAATTTTTCCTGCAGGACTCTGGAGACAAAGCCACTCCGTTCCTCAATATCTACTGCGACTATGAGCCCGGCTCAGAGTTCAACCTGGACTCCATTGCACGTGAGTGGCGGCGGCAGTGGGTCTGTGCAGATGTGTGCGTTGCTCACAGTTGTGTGTACGTGCTGACTGTTGGTTTTTATTCCTCCAACCAGAGAGCTGCCTGAATCTGGAGCTGCAGTTCACGCCCTTCCAGCTTTACCACACAGAGTGAGTTTGCTGCTGTAGAGCAGCAGAGATGGTTCGCTGTGAGTCTGGTTGCCATGGTAACTAACCCTGCATGTCAAATTGCAAGGGTCGGGCTTCTTTCTTTGAGGATCATTAAAAGAAACACATTACAGAATGACATCCTGACTGGATCCTCGGGTGGACGATACACTGCGCTGACATTAAAGTGACAAATATATAACAGCACAGTCATCAGAGAGCCGCACACACTGGAAACACAGGGAGTGTCTCCACTCAGTGTCCTCCTGCAGTCACAGGACATGAACTATGAATAATGTATTCATATTTGATTTAAGCTTACAGTTGGATACAGCAGCAATACTTTTGATAGTAATAAGTGCTTTACAAAGACATAAAGGGACCATATAATTATAATCATTGTAAAAATAATAAATGTAGCTGTGTAGTCACTGTGTATGTGGACAGAAAAGTCAAGTTGTTTTTCTTTTATGAAGAAGGTGTAAGAAGCAGATTAAACAGTCGACTTCAGCTGCTGGTTAAATAAGTGGAAATTAACACCAACACTCTGCACTTTGTGTTAATGCAGGGAGACAAAGAACTGAAGAGGAAGTAGTCTGGAGTTAAATTAAAGATAAATGGACTTATCTTATACAACACCTTTTACCTTAGGCTTTTACAAGTTTTGTTGCCTCACAGTTTAAACACCAGTGGGTACCATGAAAGGTGCTCGCTAATAATTTGGAGTTCAGTGTCTTGCTCAGAGGACAGCTGAAGGTGGGGATCAAACTACCAACCTTAGGATTTGTAGGCAACCTGCTGTACTCCATGAGTCACAGCCAGATAGATAGATAGACTCGATAGATAGATAGAATAGAAAAATAGAATGCTCAAATACTAAATCTAAAATGTTTTAATTTAATTAAAATTGAATATTAATATTCAACTGAAATACATCCACAGGATAGATGCATTTGTGTATATACATAAAACAAGTTTGCAAGTAAAAACCTGAAATAGTTGAATGACTCATTAATAAGCTCAGTAAAAAAATAAAAAGTACATTTAGACCCAACAGCACCTTCAGCAGGTTTGTGCCCACATTTTCCCATGTTTAGTTCTCCTCTCTGCAGCACACACACACACACACACACACACACACACACGTCTGTCCTCAGTTCAACGTCATGTGATTTCTCATTAAAACAGTTAAAGGAATAATCCACCCAGTTCCAGCTGCAGCTACTTGACAAGTTAAATGTCAGCCACAAATTGAACCCTTCAAATATTTATAACACTCCTCATGCTTCTACTGTAGGATCTGATAAATGTATTATTTTAACATCTTATAGTCTATTGCTGCACTGAGTCATTACTCCTGCTCTAACTGTTTCCCAGCGAGAGTCAATAAGTTTTGTTCTGCACATGAGAGTGTGTGTGCGTGCATGCGTTCGTGTGTGTGTGTGTGAGAGCACAGTAAATGTCAGTGAGCTTCTCTCCCTCTGTCAGGGTGCAGTGTGTGGACGGAGGCAGTGAGACGGTGTTTCTGCTCAGTGGTCACGACCAGAGGATCCACCTGTACAAGGAGGTCAGCCAAACACTGCAGCAACAACATTTAAACAAAACCTGTGTGTTACTGCATGTGTGTATACACTCTACTGCACTGCACCATGTACATTTATACTCAGCCAATCACTTGATAGAAAGTCACTGAATTTAAGTTTGTAGACAAGAGGATCTGTTAGTTCAAACAGCATCAGAAGTAACTAACGATTACTCTGATAGTCGATTATTCACTGACTGTTGAACCGATTAGTTGACTAATCGAGTTATGAATCACATAATTACTAAATGACTCTTATTTCGCTCTCACCTTTTAAATTTAGGATGATGTGGTAATTAATAATAAAGAAAAGAAAGACGGAGACATCATTCAAAAATACATCTTTTAATCCACTTTGCTGCTGCGATCAGCTGCTACTGATACAGCAGGTAAATCAGCAGTGGCTGCTGCCATGTTGTTTACTTTGTGCTGAACGCTGTTGCACATGTGCAGCTCTCAGCAGATATAGGAAGGAAGGGGGATGCCTCACTCTGCCTCGTACCAACACTTCAGACTGCTGCTTGTGCTGTGATAGTGTGCAGGCTTCATTCTGGGCTGGTTAGTACCAACTGGGCCTCATTTTAAAACCACGTCCATCCCTTTATCACCTCAGAGTCCCATCTTCTTTCACTAGTATAATGCTCCATGTCACAAAGCTCAAAGATGAGTTTCTTGAGCACTAGACTCCAGATCTCAGTTTCCAACCTCCTTTGGGATGTGGTAGAACACCAGAGTCACATGATGGTGATGCTTCCTACAACTCAGGTGATGCTATCATGTCAATTTAGATCAGGGGTGTCCAATCCTGGTCCTCGAGAGCCCCTATCCAGCATGTTTTAGATGTTTCCCACTACCAACACACCTGATTCAAATGTTCAGGATCGTTATCAGGCTTCTGCAGAGCGTGATGATGAGCTGGGCATTTGAATCAGGTGTGTTGGAAGAGGGACACATCTAAAACATGCAGGATAGGGGCTCTTGAGGACCAGGATGAAGCACCCCTGATTTAGATAATCTGGTTAATTGATTTAACCAATTTTTATTTCAAATTATGTCAGTGCACTCTTTAAAGTTAGCTTCAGTTTTTTTAAGTGTCCATATGAACGTCCTCGGCTATTAAGAGACCCCTGCTTCATCATCCAGAGGGTTCTCAGAGAGGAACCTCTGCAGTGTTGAAACTATTTCAGGAGACCCAGAACATGTTGAAGAGATTATAGACCCCATTTGCTTTGCGAGCTCGTCAGGAGCAGGAAAATACAGCCGGGGAGAGGGACGTTTATACGAGCTGGCTTAGTCTGCCGCTACCACAACTCGACTCCAGATAAGCAGCATGGATGGACTCTTAATCTGCTTTTAACAGAAGTGATGAGAGACAAAATCTACAAGCCTTTCTGTCTATAAAAATATATTACAGTGTGAAGATAACACAAGGCTTTAGTCTTTCAAAGGAGCCAAACCATATGGACATCCTCTGAAGTTACAGCCTTTTGAGTCTAAAATTCCCCCTTTGTGTTACTGAAGCTCCTCTGTAGCCCAGCAGGGACACAGCGTCTGTGGACACACAAGGGGGACGAGTGGATTTGTCTCACTCAGACTGTTGAAGCTCAGATTAGCAGAGAACAAGGACTGTGGAGTCTGTCCCTCATCACCTCCACTGGCAGCACATTACAAAGGGATCTCCATGAGCAGGAGGCAGGATCACAGTGAGCAGGTCCTGGTCCAGAGTTGATGTGGACACTGATTCATATTTGTTGTTTTATTGTTCTGTGAAGATACAGAGTAAAGATTTAAAGTTATAAAGAATTTATAATGACCATCCATCCATATTGATATTGTTTTTCTAGGCGACTGCAGCTTTGGCTCATCTCACATGATCCTCATCAGCACAGACAGTTTGTCCAGCTGTTGCAGAAAAAGATTTCAAAGTTGAATTTAATAATTCATCCCTGACCTTGTTGCCAACAAGATTCATTGTTCTGGTCAGAAGAAGACTCATGAATTAAAGCAATGAAAACTGCATGAGGCTTTTTTTCCCCCGAGCAGGGAGATAAAGGAGGATGTAATGAGTTTTACATATCTGCAGGAGACGTTCACTTTGATCCATCACGCTTGCATCAACATCCTTCATCCCGACTCTCTGTCTCCCAACAGAACGCCTCCCTCCACCAGTTTGAGGAGCAGCCGGTGGAGAGACTGTTCCCTGAACTGCAGCAGCTGCCCAGCAAGTTAGTTACTCTGCTCTGTTACATGTTGCAAATACAAATACTTCTTCAAAAACAAATACAGTCTGCTCTCCCTGAGTTAAGTATACGAACGATCAACAACTTCTTCCTTTGTGTTTCCCTCCGTGCAGTGTGTTGTGGTTGGATACGCTGAGTATACCTGGCGGCCGGCGACTCTCGGCGTTCGGCTGTCAGAGCGGCTGCGTTGGACTGGCTCTGGTCAACCAGACTGGACCAGGTGAGGATATGATGTCCCTCTGAGATGTTTAGAGGTCCAGCTCTGTCACATGATGGAGGAACAGGAGTCCCTCTGTCCTCCCTCCAGATGTTACTGCATTTATAAAAACAATTATTCAGATCATGATTATGGACAGCAGTGTCAGGATAAATGCAATTTTGAGATAGAGATCAGAATTTCTTACTGATTCGGTGGAAAGAACTGAGCTGGCTCTGATTAAGCCCAAATATAATCAGATCAGCTCAGGGGACCCACTGTTTGTGTCTGAGAAACAACAGGGTTCCCACATGGGCTTGAAATCCTTGAAAAGGCTTGAATGTTTTTGAATGTGTTTTCAAGGTCTGAAAAGTGCTTGAATTTTAACCAATGTGATTGAAATTAAAAATTATAACTCTGTCTTTCACAAAAATTGTGATCAGACTGAATAGTTCACATATTACCAGGAGGAATAAGATCAGCAGGAGAGCTATGAGTGAAGACTGCTTCACCTGGGCCCTGCTGTGCCTCTACCTGTGATACTGTGACCCACCAGTCTCTTCTCATGTGTGACCCAGCCCCGCCCCCAAGCAATAAGGTGCTGGAAAAATGTGAAAAATACCCTAAAAAGTACTTGAAAAGGGCTTCAATTCAACCTTGTAAAACATGTACGAACACTGAAAACAGCTGATGTAAATAGAGTGCCATCAAGGCTGTTTTTGAATGATGTCACTGCGTCCTGTCCACATGTGGCTAAAATGTCTCACTACAGCAGACACTTGTGTTAAAAGCACGTTAACAGTGTTTTATTCAACATGTCCCAGTGAGCCATGACAATGAAACAACATGAATAATCCCAGGATCCTGAACCTGAAGCAGCATTTGTTTTATTATCACCTGTGTTTCTCCTGCAACAAACTATCACAGCTGTAAGTCTGTAAACATGTCATGGACACAAGCATTTCACTATGTGCAGTTTTTATAAAACAGAGGACAGTAAATGGGGCAATATGTAGTAAATACACCTCTCACAGTCCAAACATTGGTCATATCTGTGCAATACCACCGATGGCCACTAGAAGCTAGAACCACATGTAGATATTAGGCTTCAAAAAGAGGAAGATTTAGGAGTGCTGTTAGTTTGATTGACAGGTCTGTTGTCCAGTGAGACCAGACCTAAACTCCAGCCTCACACACATTGGACGGTGTCCTCACTCCTCCCTTCATATCCAAATATGGTCACTTCTGGCTCCAAACAACCAACATGGCGATGTTCAAATCCCAAACTCCTGACTTCCAATGTGAGTCCACAAACCACATGATGTGATGTCACAGAGACTACATGCTATACATAGTGTATTAGCCTAACACTTTCCTCTGTATTGTCAGTATACTACTGCTGGAAAGAGCTCCACACATGCAAATAAGTTAAAAAAACAGCAAAGCACTTTAAGAAACATCTTCATCAGTTTGAACACACAGGCACTGTGAATACTCACAACATAAGCAAACAGATTAAACAGATTAAACACTGCAAGTTGAACAGACAACAGCAGAAATGTTACCAGGGGACATACAGAGGAGTGAACCTGGTCTTACTGTTTAACACTCAGGGACATTTGAAGTTATTAAAATCGACTATTTGTCAAAGGTTTTGCAAAATGAACTGTGAGCTCTGCAGGACGCTGTCGTCTATAATACACCGTTCAAGTGTTTCTGTGTTTTTAATCAGAGGTTTTGCAGAGCTGGCGGGTCCAGTTCGACAGTCCCATCTCTACAGTGCTGCTGTTCCCTCTGAGCTGCCAGACTGAGCCCAGCCAACCCAGCGCAGACACAAGTATGTCACTGACTTGTTGCAGTTTGTCTCGTGTTGACTTTCTGAATCAGCTGAGGACCTGAAGGTAACTGTTACTGTCTCCTCCCATTACAGCTGTGGGAACAGACGGCTACAACCTGCTGGTAACCAGTACGATAGAGATGGCTGTCGTCTACAGGTCAGACAACCTTGTGAAGGCTTCAGTGACTTTAACATGGCTCCTCTTGCTCTCAGGTTAGTAATGTACTTTATTTGTGTTTTCTCAGGGATGTCCAGGAGCGTGGGTTGTCTTGCTCGGCGTACCTTTCAGAAAGCGACCAGTGGGACGCTGTGCTTTGTGCACTGGTCATTGACCTGGATTTTGACCGGCAGAAGGAGGTGCTGTTGGGGACATATGGACAGGTCAGGGCTCTGCTTCACTACTGCATGATAGTGTGTGTGTTTTAATGTCAGTAAGACTCATGAAGAGATGGTGAAAGTCAAGTGATAAAGACTCAGTAGTTTAGTGAAACAGGTGGTTATTGTAGATTTAAGGAACTTAATCAGGAAGAAACAGTATTTGTTGGACTGTTTTTAACCCTGGATTAATTACATGTGGTGCTTCAGGAAGTAATTTCAGCAGAGTGTGTGTGACTGTGTGTGTGTTAGAGTGAGACTGAATCCAAACAAATGACAATAAAAGAACGTATCAGCCAGAGGGCAACTCAGCAACACAGAGGATAGATTAAAGTCACACACATTATTGTTGCCACAGTACATTTACTAAAGGTTTTGGTCTTAAGGTGCAGAGTCAGTTTTCTAGATCATAACAAACCAGGACATGTTTGGTGTCATCTTCATTCATCAGATCAAAATGCCTGAATGACACTTTGACATCTCGATGATAACCGTGTCTTACACCTTTCCGTCATGCAGGAACTTCTCTGTTACAAATTCCAGCCGACAGGAAGCGGACGAGACGGACAGTTTCAGCTGCAGTGGAGGCGGAGCTTCAAGAGTCCTCTGCTGTCCATCATCTACTTGGACTTGACAGGGGACGGTTTGAGGGAGCTGGCTGTCCTCACACTGAAGGGGCTGCATATCTTACAGGTGTGTGGCTGACAGTCTGTGTCACAGTATCAGGGGAGCTCTCAGGGTCAGGGTCTCTGTTACTGTTCTCCATATTAGAGAAGTAGACTCAGGAATCGCTGACCTCTATTGGTCACCAGGTGGAACTGCAGCAAGACTCTGAACTGATTCTTACAGGCGCTTTATGCTAATTTTACACAAGAAACATTTAACATTGTAGCGGAAAATAATTTACACAAAGTGAGGACATAATGGCAAACACGTCATTAATATTTTTCAGTCCTTGTGTGATGCCTCCTGTAGCAGCATCCTTTATTACTGAGCTGCTGGTGGTGACAGACAATCCATCGCGACCTCCTCTTTATCTTTAAATATGTCACAGGACCTCTGATCTCACCTTGTCTTGTGTTATTTTACTCCTCTCTGTCCCTTCAGCATAGTCTCACCTGCACTGCTGACCTGGTCCTGGAGCGACTCGTCCAGCGGGTGTCAGCGCTGACGACCGGCTCCGAGCTGGAGTCAGATGAACCACACAACGCTGAGGACACTGATGCTCCAGCTCAGAAGCAGTAGAGGCCTTCAGATTAACAAAATGTTGTGTTTTGTTTACACGTGTTAGTCCCAGTGGCTCGGACTGAAGTGTTTGTCTTAATTAAATGTGCAACATGAAGGATTTTCTCACTGGGTTTTATTTACTGATGATGACAGACACGTCACACTCTGCTCTGTGGTTTCATACTGATGTAGCTGATAATTAAAACTACAAAAATACATGCAGTTCATTGGAGTTATGTGGAAATATTGTAGATGATGAGATGCTGATAGTGTACAGTAAATTACAGATAACAAACAGTGATCACTGTTTATGCTTCTTGAGTATTTATCTCCTTTATGAAGAGAAGCTTTATATAATTCACATTTATTTATATTTCTACTGGACTTTTATGAAACAACCTGTTTTAACATCTGTCTCTTTAAGACCCGCCCATCTCCAAAAGCCACCTGTTGTCTGATTGGCCACCTTCTTGGCAGGTGTTTGTGAGTTCTGCCTCTTCGTTAGTGTGAAGCTTTCACATAAAGGTTTATGCAACTTGTCTTTATTGAGAGAAATTGGCAACTTCTCAAATCCATTGGAACATGTTTTAGCTGGAAACCAGTCCTGAGTTTACAGTTTTACAGTTTCTATCAATTCCTGGAACAATTCACCATTTTCTCAAACCTTCACATACGATTTTAAAAACTCACACACAACAGTATAAACATCTAACTTCTGGGTCCAAATCAGTTTTTACCCTCAGACGATACACAACATGAGTGTTTGTTACACACTGCATGGAGGGATTAATTCAACACACTGCCACCAAAATGTCCAGAATAGGATTTATTCATTTTATTTCCAAATTCAGCACTTATACGGGTTCATCAACATCAGCATGATCTTGTCTCAGGTCAAATCATAGTATTTCATCACTTATTACGTCTTCTGACGGTGGAGGATGCTATGATTGATAATTACAGTAACCCAAAGATGCATGTGCAAACCTGTCACCAACAACATGCTCAGAATTAAAGGGTTAAAAAACTTCAAAGGGATTATCTTTTTATGCAGGCTGCTTGGTCTTTATGTAGCAAAGTAGTTTTGAGGGTTTCAGCTTCATTAGCTCGCTGGACATGATTTTTTTACACCAAATAAATAAGAACAATTTTTAAAAATATAACTTTATGTCCTGTATGGATTTTACTCCCATCTAGGGAGTCCCAATTCAGACCTCCCCATTTCCCAAAAAAAGCTGAGATCTTCCACTGAACTTTATACATATTATATTACGTAGATGTTAAGCTGTAAGAAATACATGTTGTCAAGCTCCCACACTTTTTATACTTTAACTGCAGGCACACAAAATACATGTAAACACCCTGTCATGGACACATTCAAAGTAGACTTAATAGGGGAGACCAGGGCTAGCTGTCACACTTCTAACGTAAATATTTCTTGGAATCAATACATCATATAGAAAGTAAATGTTTTACCAGATGAAAGACCAAAGTCTCAGGTATATATTTTGTATTCGTGTCATTTTCATATCTTGTATCAGTGCAGAGTTATAAACCATCAAATCCTGAGTGTGAACATGTGACAAGTTGCCCCACAATGTGGCAAGATGCACACTGGATTTTACAAGTAATAAAATAAGGACAAAATTATTATTTTTCCTCTTTTTTTTACTTGAAAGTGAACATTAAAGTCAGGCACAGAAAATGTTTTTCATTAAGCTTGAAAAAGTCATTGAACACAGCACTGAACAAACGTTAACATGAAATATTATGCAACATGCACTGGATTAAAGTCCTGAGGAGCTGCTGACACAGAGGCTGCAGCTCTCATCAAGCCCATTGTTGATGAAATGATCACAAAGGTGCAGCTGAGGAAATATGAAGTCGGGGGGATGCTCAGAAAGAGACTTGATGATTTGTACCCAGCTACTGTGGCTGGGACAACTGTCTGTCTCTGTATTTCAGCTGGTGAATGTCCTGCAGCACCGAGCCAAGGTACAATGGTGGACATTAAAGTCCTTTGCTGTCCTCCTGATTGATTTATTAGCTGGGGTCACCTGCCTGACTGTCCTCAGCATCACATCAGCTGCTGCACTGACATGTCCTGTTTTTCTTTTGTAATTCGTGACCATGTCTTCTCGCTCACTCCTCTCCTTTAAACCACCTTTGTTCTGTACAAATAAAGTCAAAATTTCATTATGACCGCTGCTGCTGAGCAGACCCCATGTTAACTTAAATCCTTTTTGAAACTTGTTATTCTGTGTGACAACTTTACCCCAGGATGACTGTGACAAGTTGCCCCACACCACCAGGTTTGCTAACGCTAGCTGTAGCTTAAAATTAGCTTAAAAGAGAACAGTGACTGAGGTCTGACAGGATGCCTAAAGTCCCCATGTATCACTGTTAGCATTTTTATCTGAAAGAAGTTTATTCTGAAATATATTAAGTTGATATTTTTTATTTTGAGTTGTGCAAAAAGGTTAATTGGTGCTCATCTCACCTCACAGTGTACTATTCTGTTCTCAGTCAGGACGTATTACCTGACCATGTAAGGGAAGAAAGCTAGTATCACACTTTTTAGTTTTACCTTCTGATGGAGAAGATCACTACAATGTGACAGCTTAAACCTGTGACAACTAGCCCCGGTCTCCCCTATATTGTAATTTCACAGTGATTATAAAATGTCAAAATTTCATACCATACTATTTTTGGCCCTTATTTGTTTATGAAGGAATCACACAAAATGTATTTTTAGCTTGTGAAAATAATTTGTTTCATTACATAAAACATGAGAATGACAGGGTGGACAGTGACATAACAGGGTGGACCTTGGGCATGACAGGGTGGACATGCTGTGAAATGTAAATTCATCAAGTTAGTTTTGTTTACTTTCTCTTGAATATGATTCTTCAGACATCAGGTTTAGGAGATGTTGTGTTACCTCGACATGTTTCATCTGTCATCTACAGCCTGACGATCTGAGGAAGGCTGCAGCTGAAACAGGTAGCACAACACCTCCTAAACATTGTCTGAAAGTAAGAAAACCTAAGAGCCATATGTTGTGAAAGGAAACAGTATAAAAAATGTCAAAGGCAATGACAGTGGCAGCACGAACATCTGCAGCAACATAAGCGATCACATCATGGAGACCCTGTGAGGTAAATATTACCTTTATTACCTCCTTATTGTGTAACATGGGTGAGTTAAGTCTATCAGCTAAAACACATTAACAACATATGTATTTGTGTAGAAAATGTGCTTAAACATCGACTAAAGTGGAAACCGCTGCTGTGGAGAAGTACCAATAATGAGTAGCTAGTGTGCCTGGACATTATGACCATATATGGAAATCTGTGTCCAGTGACGACAGCTCTGCACCAAGGTAGAAAAAAAACCTTTGGAAACAGTATGTATGCAAGTTTACCTCAATATTAATATGATAATATTATAATATGTTTAATATGAACACATGGGAAAAAAAGTGCAATACCACTGATGGCCACTAGAGGATGGCTCCAAAAAATCAAAAATCCTCATTTTCAATCCTGAAATTTTCAGTCAATACATTTGTTTCCATCGGTCATTCTGATGTCATTGTATAAAGTCAGCTCCTCTTCTCAGTGATCAGGACCATCCAAACATCATTTCATCATTAAGGAGATATTAGACTGAGAGAAGGGGAGGAGTTAGGGACGGGGTTAGCTTGATTGACATGTCTCCAATGAAACTAGACCTGAACTCTGCTCTCATACACATTGGACAGTGTCCTCAGGTTCAAGGGTTAGACCCGCCTCCTCACTCCTCCCTCATATCCAATTATGGTAATTTCTGGCTCCAAACATGGCCGCGTTGAAATCCCAAACTCCTGGTCTCAAAATGTGAGTCCAAAAACCAATGGGTGACATCATGCTTGTTTCATCCGTTTCTATAAACGCTCTATGGTTACACTTCACAGAGGGACGTTACAGAGACACTTGCTGCTGATGGTCGGTTGAACCCACTTCCATCAGAAATGGCGTCCACAGGGAGCTATGATTAGCCCACTCCTGTTAACACAGTGTTCTTCATGTCTTAATCACAGACTGGTTTTAAATGCAGAAAAAGAAGAGCATGCTATTCCATACTTCACCACTGGCTCTGACTATCCTCCCATTAAAACCATAAATCATACCCACACCACCCTGAGCTGTATAAATACAGTGGAGTCCTGATTCCCTATATACAATTAAAGTCAGTCTGAAGGTCTGTTCTTAACCATGGAGATACTGTGTACTGTCATGCTGCTCCAACACCACTTCAACAGCAGCAGCAGCTTATCAGTAATAATACATTTCACACTCATTATCGTCCTGTGGAAAGTTAGATGGATCTCCCAAGAAGTAATAATCATCCCAAGTTATTGATTCATAAACCTCTGTTGCTACATCTTTTAAACTTAATTAAATGTCCCTTCTGCAAAGACCTGAATTTATTCACCTTTAAACTGAATGAGATGCAACCTGCTCTGAAATCATAGTCCTTTATTATCTTTTAATTATGTTGTTATGATTCATGTAATTGTTTTATTGACATGTCCTTGTTGTCTCAATTGTGTTTGATTACAGGTATTTTTCTGCTCTCGAATCAGACATCTCAATTTTACAGAGACAAGCAGAAAAAACTTCATTAATCCCTGAACACCTGATTAAATGAAGATGTGTTAGATGCAACTAAAAGTTATTTTCAGTGTCGTTAAATCTGCAGGCCAGCAGTTTTAAACCTTAACAAATATTCAGTTCAATATTGGACTACACACCCTGGATTAATTTAACCCAGTGAAATGGGTTGTTGGTTTTTGGTTGTTTTTTTTTTCAGTATTTTGATGTATTCACCCAACATACTTTGTTTATACCCATAGGTAGATTTGTACTTTACTGTCATTTTCTCTGGAAAATGACAATAAATTATATCTGAATCTGAAACAGTTAGTAGTTTTTATCCAAATATAGTTGTTTTTAACAATCTTTTTTTAGTTTATACCCAGTGGTATGCTATCTTTACCCAATATTTAATTGTTTTTACCCAGGATTTTGTTATTCTTACCTTAAAAAACTATAAAATATTGGGTAAAAAACTACAAAATACTATGAAGAACAAAAAGTTGAGTAAAAACTACAAATGTTGTGGTAAAAATGATTTGAAAAAAGTTTTTTTAACTCAACCTTTTATTGTTTATACATACAATTTTGTTGTTTTTACCTTAAAAACAACAACAAAATGTTAAGTAAAAACACCTCATCTTGAACCCAGCATGTAGTTAGTGCACTATTTACCCAGTTATGGATTAAAACAACCTAATATATTTACTGTGTTGTTAAATGTTAAAACTTTAACCTGTGAATTGATGGCATTTGTTATTTTTTAATAGATGGCAACTCAGAGAGAAAAGAAATGGATTAGACAAGTTGAAAAACTATTTTTAATGTTTATTTGGATGTATTCATATTGAATTACATCTTTAGACTTCACATGAGCCCAGATAACTGCTGAGGTCATTTTACATGATCCCGAGGAGATGAAGTCACACAGCAGGATATCAAAACAGAATATTTAAATTAAAATAAGCTCAGTTATAAACGAGGCAGAGACGCAGTTAATGGTTCAAACTGCACATCAGAGGGATCGTGTCTGCGTTGGCCCCGTCTGTTGGCCGGTCAGTGGCACTGTAGTCCTCCGTGGAGCCCTCAAACTGTATTTCACCCCTCTTGCATTACAAAGGCAACAATAACAACAGCTGCGCTCATCGCACCGGACTTAACGGAGATATATGGCGAGGAGATAAGTTGAGAGGAGCGCTGCCTTCCCCCGGAGCTTGTTGCACTTGTTTAAATGGAGGCAGCTCGGCTCTCACACCGAGCCTCTGCCTCCTCTGCTGCTGCTGCTGCTGGATTTTAAGGCGCGGGGTTGTTTTTGCGCGTCAACAATAAGGAGCAGGAGCATGCTGTTGGAGCGGCGCGTTAAATGAGCGCATTTCACTCAATGGGATTTTTATATTTAGCCGTGTGAGGGACGAGGAAAGAGGAGAGCTCCGGATCCCCGGTGTTGTCTGACATTTTGATCCCTTTGAGAGCGTTTCCAGCCCCCCCAAAAAACTTGGTATCGCGTTATGTGTTGGTGAGGGGCGCTGCGTGTGTGTGAGAGACAGAGGCTGAATAGCGCAAATTTATCTCCTGGGGGGAAAGATGATGATGGCCGGTGGTGGTGTTGGTGGTGGTGGCGGCGGAGCAGCCGTGGACCATAACGGGATCTACTCCAATCCAAACCTCCACAGCCTGCAGCAGAGCCATATGGAGGCTGACAACGCGGACTCCCGCAAACGGCCGCTGGAAACTCCGGCTGAGGAGGCCGGCTGTACCAAGCGCACCAACACTGGAGGTAAGACAACAAACACGCAACACGAACCAGCTCCTCCACCGCGTCTCCTCCACGCCAATCTGTGGTTGTGCGTGCGGAGAGTGGCAAGTGTGACAGCAGAAACAACAACAGTGTCCAAACGCACAGCCCGAGAGGCAGATTTGAGCCGCATGTTGGCTTTAACATGCAGCACCTGTGCACTTGGCACTTTGAAACACTGGCTGTGTTTATGGCTGGTTACTTCATATCCCAGCAGGAGCAGAGAGCAGGCAGGGGGGAGAGGAGAGAGCGGCCTCCTCCTCCTCCTCCTCCTCCTCCTTCTCTTCCTCAGCTCAGGTCAGTGTTGGATTTGAACCCAATCACCCTCTCTGCTCCACATCTGGAGGTATGCTGCTGGGAGGTCTTTCATTCACTGGGGAGGAGTGTGTCAGAGGCTTAAATATTATAAAGTGCTCTCATAACTCTCTGGTGATCTGAGTTTCTCACTGTGGAGAATGTGCAGAGGCCAAATTAGTATTTTAGGAGGCCTTTGTTGACAGGTATCTGGAGTAACCCCCTCGTGCTACCATCCTTGGATCTTATAATCTTGGAGCCACTCACCTGTAAGACCCAGTATCCTTCAGCTCTCTGCCACTCAACCTGAAACTGATCTACTCTCTAATCCTGTGCACCTCAGTGTCGATTTGTAAACACTGGATCGGAGCTCACATGATGGACGTTGGTCATCTGTGCGCATTTAATGGGAGATTTTAGCGGAATATACCTGATTTACTCTGAATAAGAGCTGTTAGATTATCAAGTGAACATGAAAACCAACAGGTGAACAATCACACAGCTCATTGGGGAGCACACCCATCATCATCATCATCAGTGCCAGTTGTAGCCTGCATTCAACTTATCTCCAGGTGTCCAGATCTCATTAAGTGTTTGGCACCTTTGTTGAATCGGTCAGGTCACCTCTGTGTGTATGGTGGTGAAAATTTTGAAATAGTGGAACATCTACTTATTTAAAGCAAAGGATTGGAGATGACATACACTTCACATCAAATCAGAGACTAGTGAGAAAGAGGTGTGGGAGACTACAGAAACACTGCAGTGCAATTTTAATAAAATTGATCTGGATTTCTGTTTGTGGAGGAGAAATGGTGGTGGGCAGTAAAGAATCAACAAGGAGGGTATGTGTGTGTGTGTGTGTGTGTGTGTGCACTCACGCTTTATTATTCGTCAGTAAGATGTCGGGGGTGCAGCAGCGAGTCTGATGATGATGGTGATGGCTGATTCCAGCTACTGTACGTCTTATTTTCAGCCTGTGATTGTTGCGGACTGCGGCTCACAGGGACCACTGCTTCAAGAACTTAATGTTAATTAGACGTCTGCAGAGAATAGGCAGTTTCTTCACCATATGTTACTGAAATGTCTCTCTCTTTGTGTCCCCCGTCGTTCAGTGACAGCAGCATTATATCCTGTTTCTATAACAGCGTGTCTTCGCTGCACCTCGCTGCACCTCAGAAATGTAATATCAGCGAGGCACACAAGGACCCTCATGCCACCAGACAGTATTTTCGAACAGATTCAAGCCTCACATGTTCTCCATTAGCGCCTGAAACCATTGTGAGAAGAGAAGACACATTTTGTTCCTGCTTATAGGAACCATTCAGAGTTGGCTCACAGGATTCATCACGTCCCTCCATCTAATATCCAGGTGATATGAATGGCTACATGGTGTGAGATTACATTTCTTGATAAATACTTTAAAAGACAACTTCATTCTCACACGGAGAGCTCTGACTTTTTGGTGCCGCTCTTCTCTATAACGGCATTACACACCATTTTATCAGGTTTGTTCTGTCTGCATCACGGCTCCATCGCACATTCAGAGTCTGGAGCTGCACAATTTATTTGTGCACAGATGATGGTACACACAGCATCTAAAAACAATATGTGCAGAATACCTGATCACTTCATCAAGAAAAAACAAGGAAAAAATACCATTTGTAATAATTTCCTATTTTGTGCACATGAAATCCATGCACGTTTTAACTGATGACGTCTGTGGTGTGCAGTACACTCTTCACTGTATTAAACTTTATATGTAAATACTCACAATCAGGACCTGTCTGAACTTAGCTTGACAAGGGTTACTAGTTTTACTTTTAAGAGAAGATCTATGGTAGATTTTTAACATGCATGCTCTGAATTTGTAAGGCAGATTTGTTTTGTGTTCAGCTAGTGGCTGCAGCTTAGTGTCGTGCAATACATCCATACATCCATACATACAGTTTTTTAATAGCTTAGCCTGAAAATTAAAACCAAGCAACATCTATACATGTGCACTTGTGTCACTGTGATACTCTGCAGGTCTTCAGGCCCTTTACTGGTCTCCACAATCTCCATGGAGTATTTTATAACAATAAATCAATATAATATAATGTAATATAATGAATTAACAAACAAATCTATGCATAGTTACAGAACCAATGCAGCATTTTAGTTGGTACGGATCCTCATTGTATAATAAACAAATCATTTATAGTATTAAATTAGTTTAATCTCATAAATACCAAATATGTCTGTGAAATTATGGTTGATTAAAAGTATTTTAATGGTGTTTATATGTAGAAACATGTATTTTTGGTAATGTATAAAATATGGTGGTTATTGACAGTTACAGGTGTTTCAAGTTATTTTACATTAGTCTTGTATATTAAGTCTATTTTTGTAATTTTACTGAGATAAATAGGCAAAACAAATTGTTTTTACACCGTGTAGCATACTCTCAAAGGCAATAACTCATCAATATTGCATTTATATAGGTAAATTAAAGATAAAATAAAATAATATTTATACCATGGGCCCTCTCCCTGAGCGCTGGGACAGCTTCATGTGTCCGTCTCCATCTGAAATGCACATGTAAATCATTTGTATTGACCTGTGTGAAACAGATGCTTCATTATATCTCAACCCCCTTTAAAAAGCTTTAATGTGCTGCGATACCGCCTCCACTTTTATGCGCCCGACACGCATGTTACATGTAACAATGTAAACCCACAGCCTGTCTTAACAGCCGACAGCCTGATAATCCTCAGCCACCCTCTGTAATCACCAACCCCTCCACTCCGTCTGATATTGATCACGTTATTCCTACCGAACTGATCATTAACATGACTGGCAGTTCCAACAAAGAGAAGAAAGAGCCCGTGCTCTTTCAGAGCCGAGCCCCCTCGTTGTGCATTAAGAGCTGTGGACACTGAATGAGGGAAATTACTCCTCTTTTATCAGCGTTGCCCTTCTCTCCTCAAAATGAACATCTTTCATTCATTTCTCTTTCTAATTACCCATACTCTGAGCCCATGTTGCTGGCAAGCATGTGCCTTCCAAAAAGGTTGTGTGGCTGAGGGATTAGGTATGATCTCGTAATGTTGCTAATGGAAAGGTTGGCACAGGAATGTGAGCTGTATTTTCTTTCTTTTTTTTTTTTTTTTTTTTTTTTAATTTTTTGGTGGGAAGGACACAGGTGCCCTTGCAGAGCGATGTGACGTGAGCGGACTGTGAATTTGCCAGGTGGCAGTGAAAGAGAGAACGAGAGAGAGCGATAGAAATGAAGACAGAGCAGAGCGGAGAGAAAAGGAGAGATAGATAGACCGAGTGAGGGAGTGGAGTCTACAGGGAGGCTGTGTCTATTTACTGGAGCATCTCTCAGTGAAGACGAGAATTTTCTGGAAGGCATTCGCTCCTAAACCAATCGGGCCACGATGTAAAGGTTTGATTTGTGGATGAAACTAATCAGTAGCCAGGAAAAGAAAGAAAAAGAAGAAGAAGAAGCCTATTTTACAGGTTCCCTGGAAAGCACTGGACCCCCCGCGTCCACACACACTGACACACATGCACATTGCAGTTTTTACACACATTCAGTCACTTAAGATACCTCGCGGTGTAAGATTTATAGGCGTAGTGATTGGCTTCATCACCCCCCTCCACCATTCTGCGGCACTGCCATTTGCAATGGTTGATGAGCCCCTCCGCCCTCTCAAACATGGCCGTCTAAGGGATTGGGGGTGGGGGAAAGGGAGGAAAGGAGGGTGGGTGGCGTAAGGCACGCCGTCTCAGATCACTCCTCCTCCACCTCCTTCATCATCTGCTTATGTTATCCATACACCTCTTCAGCCAGCGCTGAAGGTCACTCCGCATGCTTCCTGATTCAGCGCCGAAGCCCGCTCCCTCAGCCACTTCACCTTTGTCACTTTTCGCTAAAAAAAAGTGAGTGAATGGACTGCCATACTTTATAGTGCTGCGTCAAAAGAGGCGGAGTAGGGGAGAAAATTCAATTTTTTGGGACCGGCATCGGGGGGGTGGGGACATGACGTGCCG
>OOFC01016745.1:19466-33250 GCA_900323345.1 Pseudochromis fuscus
AGGAGGCTGCCCATTGGCCGAGCAAGGTGTCAGTCCTGCGCGCTGCTGCAGACGGACAGGCCACTCGATGAATATGGATGAGAGCAGTGAAAAGGGTGATGCGGCAGGGAAGACCCCCCCCTTCAAACCGATGCAGGCTTGAACAATGCGTGCCGTCTTTCACTGAAAACACTGAGAGCCTGCATTAGCATTTTCTCAGACAATTGAGGCTCTGGCCAGCTGCAGGCATGGCTCGGATGCTGCGGTGAAATCTCTTTTTCTGCACCCACTGATGAATTAGACCTCGGTGAAAAAGGTCGACTGGCCGCATTCCTCAACACCACCGTTGCACCTATGCCTAGGCTAATGTTAAGATCCCCTTTAGAGATTGTGCCCCGGCATTGATGGCGATCTGACAGAGGACTTGAGAAGCAGCAGATCTCAGAATGGGTAAGCCTCGAAACTCTTTTTGTCTGACTTGTTGAATTTATCCATCATGCTAGACTGCTTGCAATTTCATACACCCAAAGAGCTCATTTGTTCATTATTGCTCGTTTTTTGTTCCGTCGCCCTTGCTGCCTGTCAGGAGCAGGTTAGTCCATTGAAATGCAGAATGGGTACTTGGAGGGGTAGTGGGAAGGAGGGAGGACGGTCACAAGGCATTTCCTCCTGACCCACCCCCCTCGAGTGACTTAACTAAACACATTTGGCTCAGAGTCTGTGTCTCTCCTCCAAGCCATCCTTCCAGTATTGGAAGCAGGGGTTTGAACTAACACCCCACTGGCTCAGCTTCCCAATGTGCCCCACTGCTCCCGTTCCCTGGCGGATTGCAGCAACAGATTGCCATGTTTACTCTACCACATGACGCCATTAAAACCTGTTACTGTGATCTCAGACACTAGGACAGAATTAATTATTGACTAATGACAGCAAACGTGGCTGCGAGGGCGACGGAGGGGATCTTAGTGGCTTCCTCCCCTGGAGGGTTCACTCTGGCTGAAGATGAGCAGAAAGTTACGCAGTGGGTTTGGGCTTGTCTGTCAACAACAGGTCTTTCGGATGTTTGGATCCTGCATTCGTTCAAATGAGATTCTTTGTGCAGCATCAGATATCTTGAGATGGGAGCGAGGGCTCAAAAGCTTCAAGCCGACCGTGTCATCCGTGAATGAGCGTTATTTTTCCCACCAAGGTCATTTTATTGTTATTCGTGTTGAGAAAAGCAGAGAGCTGACTGCAATGTAGCACAAAAATCCAAAGAGACGAAAACGGCCAAAGGATGATTGGAGCAAATTACGGGAGGTCCATTTAAGAATGTATCTCCTGGTTAGTTTATTCTCTGAAAAATGACACATTGACCCGACACATTTACCAGATTGTTAATGGTGCTGATGTCTGTGATTTCATGGTAATGTAGGAACAGCGCACCTTGGGGTTTTTGGATTGTCTCAGTGGCTAATTAATCCAAATCAGAAGTGAATTGCATTAACAGTCATGTCATTGTGTGCATGTTTGTCAGAGCCATTGGTTATGGGCTGATGTGCACGAAAACAAGCCTGTGTCTGAATGGAACATGAGGGGCATATTAATGCAATGAGGAGAGCAACTAACATGTAGCCTGTGAAATTCCTTAATGTCACAGTGCCATGTTCATTCACATCTGAATCTAATGAGTGCATCACTGAGGCAACAGGTTGGTCTCAGTGCAGGGTGGTCCACCTCCATCCACCCATCCATCTTCATACCAGTCACCCCCTCCACACACACATGTACACACATTCGATACCCTCCATAAGACGTGGGACACGGTGACGCGTTGATAAACGAAAATCTGTATCAGAAATCTGGTCATATCAAAGATGGCCAGTGCCTTTTTACATCTCTGCCCGCTCCAGTGACGTCATCCTCCAGGCAGCTGAAAAGGATCGAACATGACGTCATTGCATCCAAAATCAGCATGCGGAGGGAGATTATTTGTATCAGTGCTTTAAGTGTGCACCTGTACCAAATGTTTACCATGATGTCATCGATCTGATATCTGGATATGATCGGGTAATCCCAGCCACCACACACCTATAAATATAATATTTTGATGGCTTTATTATATTTGGCTCAGTGTGCGGTTGATTGCTTTTTTTTTTTTTACTAGATTACGCACTCAGTGATCAGGGTTTTCTTGGACGGACACTTCGCCCACTTTGCTGCTGATTAATTCTTAATTGAGATTGTAGGAGAAAAAGGGAACTTTCCCAGCTGAGAGGGAGAAACACGTTCAGCTGCAAATTCTTCAAACTGACGTGCCGTCAATCACTGACTGCTACAAGCCACTGTAAGCCACACAAGCCCCTTCCAAAATGGAGGAGATTTAGACCATGTTGGCAGTGTACCATCCGAACAAATCTGCGGGATTGGTTCCCATATGTTCTCCACACGTCCGTTAATTACGAAGGATCACTCCGTATTGGCATTCACGAACTGCATGGATAATGAGTTTTGAGTTTAGTTCTGTTCCTCGGGATAGGTTTCAGACACATTCAGACTCGACTAATAATTCCTCTTTTTCTTTTATTCATGCATCAGGAAGGATTATTAACTCTGGACTTTGCATGTAGTCGGACGTGGTTGGTAAAACTCCTTGAAAACAGTTAAAATTAGACCTCTGCAAACTGGAAAGGAGGTCATCATTTACTCCACGAGAAATCTGGGACAGGACACAGAACGTGTCACCAATCTCTGATAAAATGTGAACGCACTGAAAGCTACAAAGACTGGTTCTGCAAAAGGCCAAATCTCCTTTCAGATACTTTCCTCTCACCACGAGAACAGAGACACATGATTATGTTACTGTGTGAACGTCAAAGCTGTGCACTCCCTCTGTGATTAGCTTGTTGCTAATGGGTAACAGTACGGTGTATATGATGATGTGCAGAGCTGCTTTACAAATTGTGACCCTTTTCCACTTTGTGTGCTCCCCCCCCTACCACCCCGCCCCCCTGCAGAGGAGGGTGAGTACTTCCTGAAGGTGCTGATCCCCAGCTATGCAGCAGGCTCTATAATTGGCAAGGGCGGCCAGACCATCGTACAACTGCAGAAAGAGACGGGTGCCACCATTAAGCTGTCCAAATCCAAAGACTTCTACCCAGGTAAGAGGAACACTAACAGTAATTAAAATCCAAGCGCATAAAGGCTTATGTACATGAGAGGAGGCGTCGGCATCATCTCCCAGCTGAAGGAGACGTGCTTTGGTGGAAGGCGGCATTTGATATTTTCCTCTTCATTTGGCTTCCCAGGAATAATTGCGGTCCATTTTAATCACGCGGCAATCATAAACACTTTGAACCTAATTATCCATACGTCCTTGAGGGACTAAACATGCATGTAGACGTTACAGCTGTCAGACGATGCATTCAAGTCTGCAGGCAATTTTTTTTTTTTCGTTCAGTAGATTACTTTTCATTGTTGATGATGATATTAGAAATACAGACAGAAAGTGTGCACAGAGGCCCTTTTTCCAGGAGTCGAACCATGTGGCACACGCACCAATGGTTTCACTTTCGGTGAGGGGGCTCGCCTGGCAGGTTGCACCCTTTATTGCAGGGGTTAGTGCAACACAACAACTGTCTCATATTTCTGCAAATGCAAAATTGCAGAGGGTTGTTGTTTCATTAAAAAAACAAATAAACAAAAAAACCTAAAACGGTAGTGCAGAGGACATTAATTGTGCTGGAGAGTGTCACTCACAGTCACAGGAGAAGGATGCTCGTGCAGATTGGTGACCCTTATCATATGGAGGTCACCGCCGAACCGTCTTATCCACCAAACACAAAACGGCTGAGTCGTGGAGGTAGTCTGGGTGTTTGTCCTTCATGCCTCAGAGGAGGCTTCAACCTGCTGAAAAATAACAGGTGCTGAGCGTCTCGCTGCTTATTAGCTCCAGATGTTTTCTGTGATAACCGATGCAAGCAAATAATCCCCGAGTAGTAGTGGTAGACTATTTTATCATATGTATATTTAGAACAGAAAATGACCTCTTTAGATAGGAAATAGGTGGCAATACTGTGTATCCCAGGATATGAATGTGAGAAGTACAGCGGATGTTTTGACATCACAGACTTACACACAGTTCCTTAATTGCCTGAAGCAACTATAATAAGGGAAGAGAGAAAATACTGTTCTCCAGGATGCATTTTTCCATCGTAATGGCTGCTCGGAGCCGTGAATCTGTCCTGTGACCTCTGTGGTATCAGCAGTAAAAGACAAAGTATTACACTACCTATAGGAAAAATCCATAGTTTGAATGTGGCCTGTTCTTTTGGGAGCTCCATGTGATATATTGGACTGACTGGACACTGGCAGAGAGAAAGAAAACAGGGCGTGCTAGCAAATATTTTTCCCTGTGCTTTTTTTCTCCACCGTGTTTCTGTTAGCCACATCCAGAAGCTCGACATTCTCCACGCACGAGGCGCGCTGTGTTCGAGGGGATGACTTATAGCTACTTCACTGGTGTCGGAGTAAATAAAAGGAGTGATATGCATCCTTATTTCTAGCTTGGGATTGTGGATGTGTTCATAGGCCACCACCTGCTCTGCCCATCCCCCCTACTCATTATCGTGATGAGTGAGAAGAAGAGTTCAGGGAGAGGGTGCTGGCAAGGATTTGATTGGGTGGTTGTTCTGGGCCCACACGAGTAAAACGAAACGACTGCTACTGTACACCGCACAATAGCCTCCGCTGTCTGAGCACTTAGCGGAGGCTAACTGGCTGTTTTTCCAAGTGTGGGCAACTTGTAAAAATGTTGTCCCGACTTTTCGAGGCGAGCGGCTCAGCACGTCAGACCCTTCAGCTACCTCTGTTTCACCTTCCTATGGTGTGGAATTTGGCCTAATATAGCATGCTAACGCCATTACACGCAGTTCACGCCCTTATCTCTCATCCCGCAGCACACTCACGACAGCACAATCACACACAAGAGAAATCAAAGGACAACAACCCGTGCAGCCATTTTCTTCTACAATCCTCCGAGACCCCCACTCTCCTCGCACCCATCCGTCAGCAGAAGACACGAAACCATGAATTCAAAGGTCTTGATGGAGGGGGGGGACTGTACAACTGTGGGCCCCAGCGTGGTGGACTGAGATGGATGAGCGGAGATAGTGAAGGGTGTGGATGATGCATGATTGTATGTGAGCGAGGGGACAGGGGGGGCAAGCCCAGAAATAGCCTGTTTCAATCTCTCTCTGTGGACATGACCCATCTCCCAGCTGTACTTAAGCTGCTCCAACACAAGCCAAGTTTCCTCTTTCCTCCTCCCCACTCACTGTTTCACTCAGATTTGATTCCTGGTAGTCGGGAGAGTTTGGGGCCAGATAAGATGACCTCATACTTGTGTAAAAATTCTGTGTGCATGATAACTTCCTCACACATGCACACTAAGTTTTCTTCATTTCTTATCTGGTTTGAACTCGTATAAACTGTTGCGCGGCTGAATTACTGGAGGACCTCTAAACGCAGCACGCCATGCATTCACCCACTCGTACTCTGCATTCAGCACATACACACGCCTACTTCCACCTACTTACACACATCCGCATATTTAGGCAGCTGCGGAGTGAGCCGTGGGAGTTCACGATTTGAACACAAACTTAGAAACAAAACTTCAAACCCCTTCGCTTTGTGCAGCTGGCCCGCAGCCAAGTACATGTATTGAGTTACTTTGTACAGCACGAAACACACGGGGCTGTTGTGATGTCATAGAAACACGAGGCGTATGTTTTCCATTATCTGATCATAAAATATCAATCACAACAGTGACCTCATGCTGGATAACAACACTTATGCCACAGAGGATAAGGTGTTTACTTTAAAAAGAGGCGGATGAAAATTTGTTGTTATTTTCTGTCTCTGTACGCAGCGTGTTCCCTCCTGGACAGTATATCACGTCTGTATGAGATGACGTCATGGGCAGGGATTTTAAAACTGATTGAAACTAGAGCTTCTACCTCCCCAGATCCATGTCCGTGCCTCCAGTGAATACCAGCCCAACTTTGATCAGAAACAGTTGTTACAGTGTTCTGTCTCCATTGTTCTGCTTTACGGTGCTAATAGTGTTGCATTAGAAAGCGAGGCTCTCTCTGCTGACCTGATCCGCAAGCACAATTTTGGATGTGTCATTGCAAATACACAGGAAGGGAACAACTGCCTCATTTTTTTTGTAATTGGCAAAGGTCAGTTTATTAAAGGGACAGTACTCCGGTTTTACCCTTGGAGATGAGTTCACTCATCACAGAAGAGTAGTAACACTCCGCTGGATAAAATAGTGCAGTAAAGAGTTTTTCTTCTTGAGCTTGAAGAGATTTGTTTGAGAAGAAACCCTGCATCACATACTGAGGTCGTGGAGGTAAAACCAGTGATGAAAGACTCAAAGAATCAGGTTGCATTGTGGGTAATGTAGTTAGAGCTTGATCCATACTAGGGGCTAAACATCAGGATATCTTCACCTGTGCAGATTTAGTTTGGGTCTGGAGAAGTCATTGCACCGCAACACGGGTCAAACAAACTACATACCCAGAAGGCTTTGAAAAAAACAAACAACAAACTCAAATTAGCTAATTAGTGGAAAAAAAAAAAACGCAAGTGGAAGAGATCCAATGGAAGTAGAATATGCCTATGTTCTGCTGGTCATTTTAGCTAACTGTAATAGCAATTACCGTATTTTCTGGACTATTGAGCGCACCTGTCTATAAGCCGCTATTGAATTTATTCAAACAGTTTCATGTGGTCCACTCTGACCGGGTCTGACGTGACGATGCTAAATGTATCGGCGGCACGGAGCTTGCTAGCTTGGAAATAGCTAACAAGCTTCCTGCCGCCGATACATGAGCCACACCGGTGTTTAAGCTGCAGGGTTCAAAGCGTCGGAAAAAAGCAGCGGCTTATAGTTTGGAAAATACGGTAACTAATGTCATCTAAGCTGTGCATGTGTATGGAGACACAGCAGCATCTCTTTTTATTAATGCAATGATTAGTCGTCATTGCCGACAAAAATCAATAATCAAAATAGTCAATGAATTTAATTGTCACCACATGTGCTTTTCAACAGAGTGAGGCATCTCCCTTCCTTCCTATCTCTGCTGAGAGGTGCACATGCTCAATAGCGTTCAGCAGGTAAACAATATGGAGGTGGTCAATGCAGCAAAGTTGATTAAAAGATGTACTTCTCAGTGAAGTTTCCATCTTTCTTGTCTTTATTATTAATTAGCTCATTATTTAAACAACTTCATGCTAAATTTAAAAGCTGAGAGCTAAATAAGAGCCATTTGGGGATTCATAATCCAATTAGTCGACTAATCGTTTCAATAGGCGATATTTAATCATAACAGTCGTTAGTAGCAGCCCGACTTTTTATGACGTTCATGGACAGATATTAAACAGGTGTACATTAATTTCAATTTGAGCCTTAGCAAAAGGTTTCAGGTCATCTCCATGGTGATGAAACACATGCTGTTTGTAAAACTCAATTTCTGTCACAGTTATTGACGCATGTTCGGCACAGACAGCTGTCACATACACATCATCCCTTTCTTTCTTTCTTTCTTTCTTTGCTTGACCCCTGGTGGCTAAATAACAATACAGAGTAACAGTGTTATATTTTGGATGTGGCTCACGTCTGTGTTTTCCATACATTTTCCCAGCGTTGTGGACGTGCAGCTCGTGCCTCCTGACCTGCGAAGCGGCCGCTGTAATGATCTGTCTCCTAAAACTTTTTGAAGTGCATTAGGGGATACTTAACCTCAGCTACTTGCTAGTTACCATAAGCAGCTGTGCTATCCACTTTTCGTGGCCATAACCCCAGAGATTGAAAGGCCATTTAATAATGCACCGATTTAATGCCCTCGCATGCCACAGCTCCTTAATTTAGCATTTTAATTTTGAGTTTACCGCTGAGGAGATGCAGTATGTAAGGACCCAGGCTCCTGCTGCCTGCTAGTCCTGACCTTTTTCAACTTCCTGTGCTGGAGTCACTGCTACCAAACTTTTCTTGTATTTTATTTTTGGTGTTGTTGAAGTCAGTTGAGTAATGTTTGGACAGTATTGCAGTTTGATTGCCTGTAAAATTAGTACAAGCTGTGTGGCAAATCCATGCTGTATAGTAGCAGTACCCTGGTATACATGTCTGTCTCTCTGTGTGTTGACACTGCACTTTTTAGTTGGATAAACAAGGAATGAATGTTCAACGCCAACATTTTGCCGTAGCAGAAAAATATGAATAAAATGTGTCAATGAATATCAATACCTCTGACTTAACCCTCCTAATATCTTTGGGCTCAATTTGACCCAATTTAATCTTTCAGGTCTCAAAATAATTTTTTTAAATAATTTTTTAAATTTTATTTTTTGCTTAATATTTCATCACTTTTTGTAATGTAATGGGGACTCGTGTTAAAACATTTATATTAAAAAAATAGTTAGAAATAATTTAGATGATTAAATCATTTAGATCCTATAAAAACAGCAAAAAGATCTTTCTGTAACATTTTACGTCAATCAACCTATTCTCTCTTTCATATGGTTAATGCATATTAACAGGTATGTATACGGGGCTGGGATGGGGGTTTATCTTTTGTTTACAGGGATATTTAGGAAACAAAATAAAGTATTTGAAACCTAAGATCTGATAACAATTTTGAATATAGTCATTTCCTGGAGGCCATAATTACTAAGATAAAAGATGTTAGTGAATTTGAGGATAATAGGAGGGTTAAATCAATTTATAGTGGTTTTTTCAACTGTGTCCTTTGTGCATGTGTCACAAAATGTCCTTTGATCCGTCACCACTTTCACAGTTTGTATTAATCGTATTCGTTTTGTGCAGATCCTCCATTTACATTGATGTTAAATGACATCCTTCAACGCCACAGTGAAACCCAGCCATTTCAGTCTGAGCTACTTCTGCAGAAATGATTGCACAGCCTCATTCTGTGACTGGTTACCAGTGTCATGGGACCTGCTGTTTCTCAGTGTACATCTTATTTTTGTTGTGTATGGATTTGATGATAATTTCTGATATATTTCTGATTTTACTGGCTTGATTGTTTGAAAAACTGCAGCCTGGTACTGTAATGTATGTGTGATTTAATCCCACATGCGCTGGCTGGCAATACGCTGCTGCATTAATTTCTGTGAGGTTTCCAGTCATAAAATAGACAAAGAAATAAACAAATTACATGGATGGTTTTAATGGCAGAATAATCAAAGCCAGCGGTAAGGTACAGAATATCATGCACTTCTTTATTCTGCATTTAAAACTGTTTAAACAGGAGTGGGATAGGAGTCAGGAAGTTGAAGGTGGTGCACGGTCTAAAAAGGTCGGGAACTGCTGCCAGAGACTGTTTATAGAATGGATGAAGCTAACATAACGTCACCGGTTGGTGAGTGGTTTTGAATCCACGAGTTTGGTATTTGAACGTCGCCATGTTGGTTGTTTGGAGCCAGAAGTGACCATATTTGGATATGAAGGGAGGAGTGAGGGGGCGGGTCTGACCCTTGAACCTGAGGTCACTGTCTAGTGTGTATGAGACTCGACCTCTACGCTGCTCTCATTGAAGACCAGACCTGTGAATCAAACGAACCATAACTCCTCTAGACTCTAGACTCCATAACTCTCAGCCTAATATCTCCTGAATGATAAATGATTTTCACATGAACCACAAGATCACTGAGAAGAAGAGCTGACTTTATCTAATGACATCAGAATGATTTGTGGAAATAACGTATTGACTGAATATTTCAGGATTGAAAATTATGATTTTCTGAATTGAAGACATTTAGAGTTTTTTGGCTGTTTCTTGGAGTATTTTGGTGAGTGACTGTCAGTGGTATTGCACGTTTGTACACTTCTGCATTGGCCTAATTTTTGACACCCACTTGCTTCGTCCATTTCTATATAGTCTGTGCTTCCAATTCTGTATCAGTCCGCTGCTGAAAGTAGTCCCTGGAAAATGTGCTTTTTTTTTCTGTGTTTGTTGTGTTTTCTAAAAACCACAGTAACCAGCTGTTTAAGGCACATTCCTGAACCTATAAAAATAATGTAACTTTATATTTATGACTTGGTTTTGAGATGTAAATGGCTGCCCACAGGTTGAGGCATTCAGAAAGTAATGAACCACTGAGCTGTAACAAAAATATAGGATATCACCAGGCATACTCATTCTGTAAGAGCTTTGAAATTACAGGGTTTGACTAAAGATTATGTTTAACTTTCAATAACTGCAGTCGTTGAGGTCTGCAGTGTTACCACACTTGAAACTCTGTGTGTATTTTAATACAACACTGCTGTATTACACCATCTGTTTCTCCCAAACAATCCGGTTTGTTCCTATAGTTGCCAGAATTGTGTTATTGCTTATTAAAACCAGGCACATGAACAGACTCAGTATAATTCAATGACTAATTTATGATAAATGTGGACTATTTACTGTCTTTTTGTTTTTCCAAACATGGCAGCAGGGACTGGTGGGAACCTCTGGTCAGGGTGTGATGTGATGTAAAAAAATTTCCAGGAGACTGTTTCAGATTTAGTCGATATGTACGGCCCACCACAAAAAAAAATCCCCACGATTAAAATCAGTGTTTACATTTTAGAAAAACACGCCATATGGCAACAGCGTGACGTGATGAATATATTCAGCACTGAGATTTCCAACAAAGACGTCCCAGCTCAATTTGTAGTGTGAATAATTACTTAGAAAATCTGCTGATGTGATGACAGTAATTACGGGTGATACTTTATGTGTGGCATGCTAGCGGTCTAAATAAATCAGACAAAAGGGCTTCGACAAGCTAATGCAACAAAAAGGCTCTGTCAAACAGAGAGGCGTGTTGGAAGTTTCTTCCTTCAGGATCAAGATGGAAGACCTGAGAGTCCCAGGTCTCATGGGGGGAAAGCTGAAGGCTGAGATGCACGCTCTCTGGGGCACTGACACATTTCTCTACCCCGCTGCCAACAAGAGGACGAGCTAACTCTGACTGCGACTCAAAGCTTAGTGCTTTTATTATGAAATTTGTCACTCCCAAAGAGAGACGCAGGGCAAAAGCTGATGCAAGCACTTCAGGAAGTGAGAAAAGGTGGCGAAAAATGTAATACTGAGATAGTTTCACGTCGTCTTTATGGCGTCTGATCAGCGACGAAAGCTGTGGCAACACATCATCGTCTCTGCCCTCAGATAAACTGACCCCGGAGCAGCACTGTCAGTCTTTGTGAACCTTTGAAGATGTTTAACTGGAGATTCCTGTGCCGAGCAAAGCAGAGGGGCGTCCTCACTCAGCAGTTAGTGTTGGAAAAGTGAAGATGAAGCAATAAGCAACACTAACTCAGGGCAATACAGAGTTTTTGCGTCACTCAAAATGGCCTAGTTTGTATGTTTTTGCATGTGGGCAGGGCAAGAAAAGAGGTTAGAAGACGTCAGACTAAGGTGAAATTACTGAAAGTACACAGCAGTGTGTCTGTCTGTGCTGTTTGCATCCCAGCTGCACACACAACAATTCATATCCTTCACAGTTCCCTGCAGCATTAACAGATGCAATGGGGAACAACAGGGATTCGGCTAACGAGAGAATAACACCCACTGTTTGTGTGTCAGATTCATTTCCAAACAATTGATGCAGGATTTCCAACATTCTTTAAAGCCTGTCCACTGCAGCTTCTTGAATGCATTTTACATAATGAACTGTATCTGTTATCCTGTATAAAAATGACGAATGTGTGTGTTGAAACGAGCGTCTGCAGCAGGGTTAACTGCTTGTACTCGCAGACTTCAGTCTGTCACTTTGTCACTTCAAGAATGACAAGCAGGTGCAACCAAGAGATGCCAAATACACTTGTGTCCCCAAGCTCTTTAAGATTTCACTGGAATCTTGATTTATCTTTGTTTTGGTTATATTGTTAAAAAATGTGGAGGACCAGTTTTACTTAATGTGCATGATGTAGTACTAAGTGCCTGTAATCAAGGACTTAACAAGGAACGAAGGTCAAATGCAGTTCAGGTGACCTTTCCTTCCTTTTGCCCAATTAGAGGTTCTTATCGCTTTTCCTGATTTGCTCTAACTGACCTATTGACTATCTGAATCCATTATTCAACATATCTGTGGCATAAAGCCAATCAGGTCTGACTTTGACTAATTTCCACTGAATTAATTTTAGTGTTTCCTGAGGACAGATGCCGACGTGTGTGTCTGAAATAAAGATGGAAGTACCAAAGATGAAGTAGAGCAGGATACCACGGACGCCAGATCACCTCGTCGGCTGGTCTCTGCCATTTACACGGGACACTTTGCTCTAATTAAATACACAGATTTAAGCCGGCCGCCAAAGGAAATCCAGGGACCTTTTCAAATTAAACCAGAGAACAGTCCAATGTTGCGAGAGAGCAAGGCAGGGAGGTTCACACAAAAGGGAAGAGTGTTTTAAAAATCGTGCGAGCTAGTATAAAGGACTCGCTGTTGCATCACCTGTTTCCACGGCTCGGCCCCTTTCACCATGGCAACGGAATGCCGGTTGGGTCGTCAATGTGGGCGTAGAAAAAAGCCTAGAGGAAGAACAAATGTGTGTTTAGTCTATTAGAGCTGCAAGGCAAGGACAGGCTCAGTATTACAGCACTGAAAGTGTTACATCACTGAAGAGGAATCCTTCTCCCCCCTGTGGCTCGCTAACCAAGCACGGTTCAGTCTTTCAGCTGTTTCTCTGTTGATTGTGTAAATGGAGGAAGCGAGGAATAGCTTAGTAATTGGGTCTCTTTGTGAAATGTCAAGGAACATTCTACATTGCCAAGACATCTTAATACAAATGTAGATTTTAGTCCAGCCCCCACCAAATCCCTCAAATCTGTTTGCCAAGTACCCACTCAGAGCACATTAGAGTAACCCATCTCCCGTGTTTGTCCTCTCCTTCTTCTTCTTCTCTTGTCGCAGGAACAACAGAACGAGTCTGTCTGATACAGGGTACGGTCGAAGCCCTCAATGGTGTCCACAACTTTATCGCGGAAAAGGTCCGCGAGATGCCCCAGAGTGCCCAGAAACCAGAACCAGTCAGCATACTGCAGCCACAGACCACGGTTAACCCCGACCGTGTCAAACAGGTGAGATTCTGTACACTTAGCGGGGTCATGAGGGTGTGTGGTCGCTATGTGCTGGGAACAGTTCACTTCCAGGACACCTTGTTTACGAGTTGCCAGTCTCACTTGTTCTCTGGGCCATGACCCACAGTCTGGTGGGGTCAGGAAAATGTGAGGGTATGTGGTTATTTATACCTACAGTCTTTCATAGCTAGACAGAGCCGTGTGGCAGCTGCAGCCTAAACCCCTGGGATTAACAAATCGCTGAGTAAAGCGGGGGTTGGTATAGTACTCTGACTCAGTGAGAGGTGTCACTCTTTCTGTCCACCATGTATGCCGTTAAACTCTCCTCGTGTTACCTTTTATTGCTACCGCCATCTTTCTTTTTCTCTGCAGGCCAAACTGATCGTGCCCAACAGCACAGCTGGGCTCATCATTGGTAAGGGTGGAGCCACAGTGAAAGCGGTGATGGAGCAGTCGGGGGCTTGGGTGCAGCTCTCCCAGAAGCCAGAGGGCATCAACCTGCAGGAGCGAGTGGTGACCATCAGTGGGGAGCCCGAACAGAACCGGAAGGCTGTGGAGATCATAGTGCAGAAAATCCAGGAGGACCCTCAGAGCAGCAGCTGCCTCAACATCAGCTATTCCAACGTCTCGGGCCCAGTGGCCAACTCCAACCCCACCGGCTCCCCCTACGCTAAC
>OOFC01016746.1:6694-27049 GCA_900323345.1 Pseudochromis fuscus
CATGGAGGCGGTGGCTGATGGCTCAGCAACCTTCACCATGATGAAGCTGAAGACTGTGCTGGCGGTGTTCGTGGTGGTGGTGGCCTACCTGGTGGCCGGAGGCTTGGTGTTCAGGGCCCTGGAGCAACCCTTTGAAAATAACCAGAAGATCACCATCACAGCAGAAAAGGCAGCCTTCCTGCAGAAACATCCATGTGTGTCCCCGGACGAGCTAGAGGCGATCATCAAGGTAAGAGCTGCTGCCGGTCGATACTCCAGCCCTCCATTCAGTCCCCAGTGGGGACTCAAGTCTACTGAAACCTAAGCTTCACATCGATCTGATGCCATTCAAGCTCCACACATACCCCACACTCTGTCAGCCTTCCTGGAACTGGATCCAAACCACAGCGAACTGTCTAGTACATACAAACGTGTAGATGTCTCAGTGGCTCCCATGCATCCTTGAATCTCCTTGAATTTGTGTTAATCTGAAAATAATTTGTATGAGATATTTTATGTAGACTGAAGGCCTTAAAACTGCAGTGTCCGGATGAGATGTTAATTTAGTTTTTGCATTAGTTTTTGTCTCTTGGCTGGTCAAAAAAAAAAACCTTTAGGTCACGATGTCAGTGGGAAAAGCTGAGAACGTTTTTCACTATAGGCTTAACTAATGATATATGACAAATATTTTCCAGTCACTTCGGCCACTATACAGACATATAAGCACTGGTGTCCATGTTTGCATAGAAATAAAAGTAGTTATATCTATATTTACAAAATATATTCAGTTAAGTTCAGTAAATCATTCTCCATTAATAATTCATCTAAACTTTTAAACGTTTATATTACAATGACTTCCTGTTTCCACACTGTCTAAGTTTGACTACTGTCTTCAGAAGGTATTCCTTACCTTTACCGTATTTTCCAGACTATAAGCGACTACTTTTTTTCAACGCTTTGAACCCTGCTGCTTAAACACCGGTGTGGCTCAGTATCAGCGGCACAAAGCTCGGTAGGTTTTTACAAGCTAGCAAGCTCCGTGCCGCCGATACATTTAGCCTCGTCACATCAGACCCGGTCAGAGTGGACCACATGAAAGTGTTCGAATAAATTCAATAGCGGTCAGAGGAACCTCATAGACAGTAGCGCTCAATAGTCCAGAAAATATGGTAATACACTAAAGGGCAACATTTTCAAACCTTTGCAATAGCAGGAGTCCAGATAAACCGGATCAACCCCCCAGGATTCAAACATCCAATGAGGTTTCACTGCACAGGTTCGAATCCTGCATGTGACATCAAGTTTATGATGTGGCGAGAAAATTACTTAAGACAAAACAAATTAGTTGTCACAGAGGTTTATTCACTGATGTCAGATCATACACAGTTGAATGAGAATATATTTATATATATTATATACTGTTTACACAGAAATATTCCCATGGCGACTGGTCAGTGGACTCCAAAACAAAGTAGTTGAAATAAGACGAAGAAGTGGAGTGAGGTGGGCTGGGGGACTCTGAACTTTATGTGAGTGTGTGTGTGTGTGTGTGTGTGTGTGTGTGTGTGTGTGTGTGTGTGTGTGTGTGTGTGTAGTGCATATCTAAGTTTGTGTGTCTTGCATGTGCATGATCACCATGTGCGTCCCTCACACGTGGATTGTGTGTGTGTATGTGTGTTAAAATGTGTGTGTGTGTGTGTGTGTGTGTGTGTGTGTGTGTGTGTGGTCAGAGGAAGTCTTCTGTTGTTTTGGCTTCAAAGGAATCCTCTGCCATCCATTTTTAAGTAACTTAAAAATGGAAGTCAGGCAGCTTTGTAGTTTATTCAGTGAGCAGCTTGCAGTGGCAGGGAGTGTGTGTTAATCTTTAAACGTCGTCGGCAGATGTTTTGAGCAGATCTGGTCACCTGCAGATGTGGTCTGGGGGCTTTGCTTAAATGCCAGAGCAGTGCGCTCTGCATGTTGTTCCACCTGAACACCTAAAGAAAAACCAAGAGTCAGGAAGTGTAATAAAATGACAAGACTCAGCGACAGCCTCAGGCACACCTCATCAGAACAGGAAACCAGAAATAAACTTGTGAGGAGTTTGCCCTGCAGCATCTTACAAAGCTCACAGTTTACATCCTGGCATTTGGTGGTGAGCACGGTCAGAGTTATTGAAAAGTCCTTGAGTGAGGTGTCAGGTGGTTTGTGGCTGCTGTCATTCTGCTAGCTGTGGGTGCCTGTCACTGGTGCCCTGTTGGTGTTAATGTTCTCTTTGAATGATAATAACCTGGCTGGTTGTTATGCTGGCTCTGTCCTTTAGTGCACATAGCACGATGTGACATCCTTCAGGTCCTGAGTGCTGCCACAAGCCCCCCCTGTGGTTATGTTGAATGGCAGACATTATTGCTCTCTGTCACTGCAAATGTGCTGAATTAGTATTCAACCCGAGGGTCTGTTGTCTGTGTCATACTCAATATGAAACAGGGAACATTCAGAGAGGAACTCCGAACACCAACCACTGTGATCCTTGCTTTTGCACTAAGCCTATTAGCTTTATTGTTTACCATTTTATTGTTCACTTAACAGGGACAATGTACAGACCAGATACAGCCTGAAGCTCATTTCCATCTGCAGCATCTTGGCAAAAGGCAGCGAGTGATGCACATAGAAAAACACATCTGAAACAAAGAAACACAAGACTCCTCCCAGCCTGAGACCATCAGTGCTCACAGAAACACTCATGTTCATTCATTCAGCTTTTATACATTACACAATATCAGTGGTGGACAGTAATGGAGTACATTTACTTAAGTACTGTACTTAAGTACATTTTTTCAGTATTTGTACTTTACTTGAGTATTTTTTATTTTTTTTTTAAACTTATGACTTTCACTCTGCTACATTTCAAAGACAAATATTGTACTTTGGACTCCACTACATTCCCAGGAAGTGTGTGGTTACTGACTTTATATAGAGTCTATGTTGGCAATGTGTTTCAGGCAGTTTGTCCAGGTATTCGCGCATGTGCAACTCGGCAGGAAGTGACCGAACAATAAAGAGGGAAGACAGGAAACAGCAAGTATTTGTCTTTTTTTTTTAATCAGCATGTTAGCCTCTCGATGGGAAATTTGAAAACAAAAAAGCAAAACCGAACAGTCAACCAACAAAGTATTATGCACACTCTGCAGGAAGGAGTTTTCTTTTCATCGAAGCCCTTTCAGATTAAAATACCACATTAACAGGAAGCAGACGTTAGTCGGGGATTGACTCGGGCACTGAGAACAATACAGCCATGTAGTGATATTAGAAAATGTACTTTTACTTTGTACTTTTGAATGTTTAAGTATTTTTAAAGGGAAATACTTTAGTACTTTAACTTGAGTAACATTTAGACCAGGTAACTTTTATTTGTAGTTGAGTAAGATTTGACCATGAGTATCAGTACTTTGACTCAAGTGCTAAAGTTGAGTACTTTGTCCACCACTGGTCATAATATTTCCCTCGGGATCAGTAAAGTTTTCTGATTCTAATGATTGTGATTTGGTGAGAAAGACTTTTAGAGCGAGATCTCTGAAACAATGTGAGCAGCTCGAGGACTGTGCTAACAGAGAGCTAATCCTCCAAACAAAAACAACTGTCTCTCTTTATAAGCAGGGTGTGAAGTAGAACAAGGAAAACGTGATAGTTACTCAACAAAAATGTGCTATTAACAGATGCTTGAATACCAGCCAGGCCATTTGTCGTATCTTCAAGCTAACTAAATTAGCAACAAGCAGGATATGAATACCTGGATAGTCTGGTGTGAGTGAGTTAGATAAAAAGCCTCCATGAGCAAATAGAAAACCCCCCAAAGTATTCCTGCAGCATCAACACCAAACCTGAGCCTGACTGCTCATGAATACCAATCAATATAAATACACAGTTTGCAAATGACTAAAACATTTATAAAGCTGTTGATATATTTCATTTTAATCATTTCTCCTACTATTAATCATGTACTCTACGTGAGTGAAGTCTGTGATAGCACACTGCCACACTCTGATGGTAATGACAAGATCAGCGATCATGCTGAGTATCTATATTAAAGTGGATTAGTGATGACTGACCTGCATGAATGAATCATACATCAACACCACACTCACTTTTCACATGGTTCATAATCATGATGGCGATACAGAAACACAGAGGTCAACCAAAATGTAACCGATCATGTTTAGACTGGAGCTCATGTGTTAATATGAAGATCAAGCCCCCCTGACTCCCAGGGGTGTATGGTTCATAAAAGCCTGCTGGAGGAGGATATGCATGAAAAGCAGTGTGAGACAAACAACCAGCAGAGGTGATATTCATACTGATATCATGTTGCAGACCAGGACTTTGCTGGTGGAAAATTCAGTAGTAGTGTTTTCACTTTGCTTCAATAATATGATTTCTGTTTTTCCAAAAATGTTTTATTTCTGTCACATGTTGGTAGACACCTTTGGGTCCATACTCTGGGTCTGTGGTCAAGTGTTCTCAAGTCTATATCTACAGATGTGGCACTAATGTGGGCCTTTGCTGGTTGGACTTCTACTTATTGTGCTGTGATGACAGATCTGTCACAATTAACAGCACTGCTGCCAACTCCTCAAAAGCAGCAGGAACTCACACTGGGATCATCCCCTGAGGTAATCCTGAATTTTAAAGAAGTCGTCCTCAAAGCAAACAGAACCACATCAAACACATTTTTGTTGTTGTGGAGAAAAGCTGCAACATTTATAACTGACATCACATCCATGTCCAAAGGTCCATGTGTGGAAAGGAGATGTTGACTGAAGGCCTCCTCTCTGGCAGTGTTTGAGTGTTAGAGGGCAAATCTCTTTCAAACCATTTGTGAAAGTGGTGTCCAAACCTCATTTCAGCCAGAGGGCAGATGCTGGTGCTTCATGCCAGAGAACATGAATTAACGCCTTGAAACCAGATCTTATAAACAAATCTTAATTTGACTTGTGCAGCACCACTTTCACTTTTGCTAACACCAGGGTTTTTATGGCCGAGTGCCTGCAGCCGCTCGTAAAGCAGTGTAGTAAGTAACACACAGTTGTTTTGCCTGGATGATTATTGACCTCAGCACCACTGTATGATAATGGATGAGATGCAGTTGCTGCAGCTGAATGTGAAAGCTGCTGTGTATCAGTGCCAGCTTTGTTTCACTGCCTGAGACATTCAGCAGCACACGGGGGAAACACATAAACCTCGAGCTGCATAGTAAACCCGCCTATTTCTCTTACTCCCGTTTATGCCACGATTGGTAGTCAGTACGCACCTTTGTTACAAAAGCAAATACTGACATTAATCTAGTTTGGACAGACAGACAAAAAACAGGGAGCTGTCAGGTATCAAATCAATTCCCTCTTTCCAAAAAACAGCAGCAGTAGAGTGAGCTTAAGCGTGCGGGGAGGCCGACTAAGTGCAGCTGCTGAGGCTCACTGACTTCAAATGGTTGTACTGGGACCTGCAGTGCTGCTACCTCACATGCACTTGCAATGAAATGGCATCAAAACAAGCAGCTGTACCCTCTTGTTAATGGCTTCCACTGAACAGATACACAAACATGGTGGTTTAGCTGTTGTGTGACTGATGCAGTACATTTGCGTGTGCATGTTTTCTGTACATACCATATGTCAGTATGCTCATGCTTCTTTACACAACTCTTATCTCAAGCTTAGGAGGAATCTCTTCAGTTTGCCACAGCACCCGCAGGCCTGCTAACTCTTCAGCTGATGTATGAAGTGATAATTGCACACATTTTTAGCTCACACAGGTTAAATCAAGTCTTCGGCTCTTGAAAGCCTCTGCTAAGGCATTTATTATTCATCCCAGTGGTGATGGCAACAACGGCAGAAATAGTCCCAAAAGCCAGAGCACTTCTGCTGAGATGGACCTTAAGAAACATAAGGCTTTCAGCCAGTTTGTATGATGTGTTGTCCAAACCAGAGGCTTCAAACTGCTGGCCCGTGGGTAATTCCCAGCCTCCCCTCCCCCTCCCTCTGGCCCACTACTGATGTTAAAAAAATAATTATCTTTTTCTAGTTTAAACAATAATAAAAAAAAAAACTTTCTTTCAGGCAGGAAAGCACCTTTTGATGTTTTAAATGGAACCAGGAATGAGTTTAACTGCTCATGTTGACAAAAGAAAACATTGGTAAATGTCTCTTCCTGAAATCACATGTTAGATGTCCACCATCATCTTGTTTAAATCATTTCATAGCCGTTTCTCACCAGTCAGTAGAGAGCTCAGTCAGAGCTGTCGGGTGTGTGGGGACCTGTGTCCATGGCAGCCTGGACACTGCAAGTCAATGGGCTTCACTAATGTTTTTAATGTGGAGCCACACTGGCAGGACATGGTGAGTCAATGAGCAGAGAGACACTTTATTCAAATATACCAAAAACCACAAGACTTAATGAGGACATATTATGGAAAATCCACTTTTTAAAGCCTTTTATATGAAGTGTTTGTTATGTGTCTTACCTCCAAACCCACTGACTGTGAGATTTTAAAACCACCTCACTGTTGCATGAGCTGCTTGAAGACAAATACCTGGGGTAAAATGAGCCGTTCTGGATTCTGATATATTGTGACGTAACAATATATCAGCTGCATTAGCCAATCCCTCACCATGTGCTCTCCCACAGCGTCAGAAGTGTAGGATCCGCCTTCTTGGATTTCTCCATTACAGGAAAAGTTTGGCCATGACTGCAGCCACAACTCGGTAACACAGGCGTGTTGTGCTGGTTTCCTGGTTACAGCAACGGCGTCCCTGGAGGGGAGGGGAGGGCCTTAGAGCAAACAGGCACTGAACAACAGCATCTTCGTAGTACAGCTGTTACAGAGCGTTTTTGAGGCAGACTGAAATACATGATCAAAGCAGAGTTTCACCAAGAACCTTCACAGACATGATCGTACAAGACTTATTTAAACTTCCCTGAAAACCAGTATAATATGTCTCCTTTAATTTGCGAAATTTGAAAATGAAATTTCTGCTCATGCAGCTGTGTACTTTAACTTTTTTAATCTGCCCAGGCAGTTCTTTATTCAGATTTTGTCCTCTCCTCATTTGTCTTCTTTTCTAACTGCAACTCTGATGAGAAAATGATCCATTGGTATTGCAGATGTGTTAATAATGTTAATAATCACATGAGGGTGTTGGCAGATTGGTGACAGTTTCCTCTGGTTTCATTTTGTGACAATATTGAGGAATTTTGTTCAAATCTTATTTTGCACATGGCAGATTTGCAGGCTTATAGTTATAGTTATAACCAAACTACACTCTGCTTTCACTGGTTAAACCTGACATAATGTTACTGAATCACTTCCTGAAAGACTCTCTGTGGTTGAAAAAGGTCAGAGCCTCCAGTCCGTCCCTGACACAGGTCCCTGCTGTGATTAATGTTCATTGCTATTACAGTATGTCCCTTGAGTCTATAAACTATAGTAAATAATGAAGTTGATGATTAATTCATTTGGTCATATTCTCCTGAGGACTACATAACAGAATTGGCTTTGTCTCAGAGAGTCTGTATTTACATTAGATGCTGATGTCAGACAACCTTCAGCTGGGCTCTCCCGGCTCATTGCTGCAGCAGATGAGTTGAATATTAGCTGCTTGTGAGCTGCGGTTAATCACTGAAGTCAGTTCAATGTGCACAGATCCCGTCCTGAGGAACATAGATAAGTGCTGAAAGATACTGTACGGCGTGGTGTTGGTGTTGGGATGAGGATCCTAAATTATTTACAGGGTCAAAGGTCAGAGCGCCTTGAAATATATTGAGGAGTGTACTGTCTTTCTGCTTTGACAAGAGTATGCAGGCAATTTAGTGTGTGTGTGTGTGTGTGTGTTCATGCAGCGATGGGAAAGACACGGCATCTGTCTTGAAATATAATAATCAGACTGACTTTGACCCCTGCTCCTCACATTGCACAGTGTTTTCTGCTCTTCTTTGTTGGAAACTTGACATCACATTACCAAGAAAATTTCTGCATCGTCTCAAAGATATATTAAGGATGTGAGATTCTCTTTTGCTAATTTGTATATAAACCAAACTCATCTTGAGGTTTTTATGGAGTTAAAACTGAAAATGTGAGAAACCTAAAAGGAGTTTTATGTTGACATTTTCCTCAGTGTTTCTGTTATTTCTAAGGTTGATACAGATACTTATGTCCTCTTTTTATCCACACACACAACAACACAGATTATTTTGAGATAAAAGAGAAATAAGATTAAGATCTTGTTATGTCTGTAAATGGGAATAGTGTTGATTAACTTATCAAAGTCTGAACCAACCACCGTGCAGCCCAGACCAATAATCAGGCTCATTTCCTATCACGTCATCATTAGCTGCTCTTTGTGGACATTCAAAAGTCAAACATCATACAGTGTATTTACTCACAACTTCCTTATTCAGAATTAATGTACAGTTTGTCCTTTTGTGCATAAAAACTAAAGAATTTATAAAGACTTCCTTGATAACAAATGAGCACATTTGTTATCAAATTTGTTATCAAAGACTTTCTCTTTTGCACATAAAGAGAAAGTCAGTGATTATGAGTGGGGTACAGGTTTCAAATGTGACTAAGGTTTGGTTTGGGTTAGACACAACTGTAACAAGACAAAGATCATAGTTCCTCAGTCATACGCTGTATATAATAGGCAGACATAGAGGGGTTTGTGGCATTTGTGGCGTAGTCTAGAGTTAGGAAATTTGGTTGTCGCCATCTTGTGTTTTTTTTTTTTTTGAGTATATTTGGATTAGAGAAAGTTGGGGTGAAGCGAGGTGGAGAATCTAACTGCAGCTGTGATGACACTCATCCCACAAAACTGCTTCATCATTTTTATGCCGATGATTGACAAATTTACATGCCAGTCTCTAAGGAGGGCCACTGCCCCCTGACACCCCTATTCAACTGTCTATGTGATGTCAAGGCTTTTTAGCCCAGAACATTTTCAAACTCAATGGGAGAAAGACACAAGTTATGATGTTTGGCAGTGCCCTCATTGACTTGGGATCCCTCAAAGATTATGAGCGTCCCAAAGTCACCAGCCTTGGCATCACCAGAGACAGCGATTTTAAACTTGATTAACAGATTAACAGTATTTTGAAACAGTGTTTTTATCATCTTTGTAAAACTGTTTTTATCTTTGATCCTTTTTGAGCAGGTCCTGCCCATTTTTTTTTTAAGTCTAGACTATTGCAACACACTTTACTTGGGTGTCAGCCACAAAGCCCTCTATCTATCTATCTATCTATCTATCTATCTATCTATCTATCTATCTATCTATCTATCTATCTATCTATCTATCCATCTATCTATCTGTTGGGCTGACAAGCTCAGCGAGGTCTTCTCTGCTTTTTCAAATAATAATAATGGTTGGATATATACAGAACTTTTCTAGACACTCAAAGCGCTTTACAGAGATCATTATTCATTCACACAGAGTCATAGTGGTGGTAGTAAGCTATGATGGCCACAGCTGCCCGGGGGCAGACTGATGGAGGCGTGGCTGCCAGTCTGCACCTACGGCCCCTCTGACCACCACCAAACCATTCATTCAAGGTAAAGGTGGGTAAAGTGTCTTGATCAAGGACACACCAACAGCAACTGGGAGGAGCAGGACTCAAACCACCAACCCTTCGGTTGGTAGACAGCTGCTCTACCACTGAGCCACTGCCGTCCCAAATGTTTGCAGAAAGTGGGCAGATGCCTAATGTATGGATGAAGCCCACTATAATACCAACTCTCATGTCATCTCCCATCCAAAAGACTTCTTCAGTTGTAAATAACTGGTCGGGAGCAGCAGGGTCATCAGTACCACTGGCTCGTTCGTGTTGGCGGACGTGACAACTGTCGCTAGAGTCACTGGAGTCACATGAGGCCAGATGTAAATGACCCTTGTTAATGGTGACTTGAGGTGAAATGTGGATGTTGACCCTCCTCCTCTCGATGCAGAACATGCACATTGCTGTGTCCTTTCTCTTTCAGGTGAAGATAAACATAAGACTGTGGAACAGGTTAGGTCTTGGAGTGTTGTAAACCGCTGCCTGCACACTGACATCACTGACGGTCTGGGTTGATGGCTGTTGGATGGTGACTGCTCCTTACTTGTTTGTTGTTTATTATTCTGTCTACATGATTGGGCTGTAGTGTGAAGAGAATGGCCCTATTGGGATTAAGAAAGTAATCTAATCTAATCTGATGTAATATATATAGGAAACTTGTGTACAGAAATATTGTCATGAGTTTGGGGTATCCCACACAGGGGGTGCCTGAGCTACAGGTCTGGTGCTCCCTGAGAAGTGCCAGCTGCTCCACCCTCTCAGCTCAGAGGAAGAGGAGCAGGTCTCTGCCACAGTCAGGGATCCAGGATCAGATGAAAATCATTTCTGTCTGCTCCAGGAGGGAGCAGGTGACCAGTGACATTTCCACACCTGGCATCCCTTTGATTTAAATGATAGCAGAAAGGCCACACAGCTCCCTTCTCTATACACTGCATTCAACATCCTTCAACATCCTCTGAATCTGTACCGCTCACAGGGAAGAAGACATGACTCTGTGTGGGTACATTTTGTCACTAAATTTAAAGGGCACTTCTGTCCTTTTGTGGTTGGAGTGGTAGAAAAGATAACGTGAACACTGCACTGATTCAGCTCCTCTCCTCAGCAGAGAGGGTGCAGATCAGTCTACCAGTGGGGCTGAAAGATCAGTTGATAGAAAACTAAATTTGAAAGAATTAAATTATCGGAGCTATTCTGTGAATTGGTCTGTTTTATTGTATATGCTCTATGCCAATTTAAAATGTGTAAAAAAATACATACATGTTAGAAGCTGTGTATTGTATAAGAATGTTGAGAAATGTATATTATGATCATGTAGTAGTGCTTTCCAGTTCTACTGAGCTTCTTTACAAATGCAATTTTAACTATTAGAGAGAAAAATTCATAAGGAAACGTATGAGGCAAAACCATTTGCAATCATTTCATCTGTACTAGAAATGCCAGCTGCAGTTAACTGTAGTAAAAATACAGTGTGCTTATTTAATTTCAAAAAAAAAGAAAGAAAAAAACATCATTTGGCTCAGTGCTTAAGAAATTCAAATAACATGGAATTTAATGGCTCTGCAGAGTGTGGATAAAATGCATGTAGTATTATGTCTGAATGTACTTTTACTCATTGGTAGTGAGCAGCTCAGTCCAACCAGAAACACGAACCAATTTGCTTAGTAAACCCTCCGCAAACAGAGGATGGACCTAATCTGTGTAGTCCTATGTAACGTCTTATCCAGAAAGCCTGTGTCTGTTTCCTGTAAGTGAACATCTTGTCCTCAGAGTGGATGTGCTGGATGTGAGCGTCTTACAGGTACCAGACTGTCATGACTAGACCACTCGGTCAGAGCACCTCAAAAACTGCATTTCTTGTCAGGGGTTCTTGGTGTGCAGTGGTCAGTACCTACCAAAGTTATCCAAGAAAGGAAAACCAGGAAAATCAGTGACAGGGTCACAGGCAGCCAAGGCTCAGGATGCCAGTGGAGAGCAAAGACTGATAAAATACTTATATATAAACTACTCTGCAAACTCAAGCTATCAGGAAAAACCACCTAGCATGACAACACCAACCAGACCTTTAACTACAGAAATACTCTTGCTACACTTAGTATACGTTTCAATATCATGTTCATCATTACCAAACAATTCCCACAACATCCATATTGTATCTTAAACTATGCCAATTATAGTAACACTAACTTTTACCGTACCTGTGGATTGACAGAAAGAGGATCCAAAGGTCGCGTATTGCTCATGGTGAGCTGGCGTTGAGCTGAGTCAGTAGTCACAGCAACCTCACAAACCCCTTTTCCACCAAACGGGCTCCAGTGCTAGTTCAGGGCCAGTTCCTGACTTAGCCCCAGTTTGTTGTGTTTCCACCACCACGAGAACCGGCCCCAGCCGCTAAAACTGGTGCTAAGTCTGGCCCCACTTCTTTGCTGGGTCAGAGCTCAGCACCGATTAAGCAGCGACTACACCAGGAGCTGGAGGAGCGACGGTGGAAACACAACTAGTGATAGTTGAAGAGTAAAGTAATGAAAATACAGTTTTGTCTCTGGATCTCAGTGTAGACTGTAAAACCAGGAACAGCACTTGTATGCACACGATCAGCTCCTCCATTTAAACATTATTACAGTGAGGGAGCTGCTCCATCATATGTGACTAGGAAGGACATTGTGATTTCCCAAAACTGAATAATTACCACACGTAGCAATGCAACACTGCTTTGTTAACACAATCATGTTGTAACTGGAAGATCTGCTGAAACAAATGTTTTTTTTCATGGACTGATGGTAACAAGGTAACAGTAGTTTGTTAACAGCAGCTAGTTTGCTAGCGGCCGGTTGTTGTGAACTGGCTACCTATGCAGGGATGTACTGATGTTTTACAGTGACGCGGCCCTAACTTGGCTCCTTGCCAGTGGAAAAGCAAACCAGTTCATAGGAGAAATGGGATTTGAACCAACTAACCACCAGGACTAGCACCAGCATGGACCTAGCACCCGTTCTTGTTTGGTGGAACAGGTGATGCACAAGCACCATCGACTGGTGTAAAAGTGTTGTTACTTTAATGTAAATCTGGAGAGGTTCCAGGGGTTCATTTATCAGCAAAAATCTGAGGGGGGGTGTGTTTACATAAAACATGTAGCATTCCCAACCTACTACATGTTCATGCTGACCCCTGTCCACCACTGCAACCTCCTACAATGAACGTGAACATCAGACCTGTGCCACAGAGTAATGGAAGAAGGTGACCTGGTCTGATGATTTATGTTTTCTTTTCCAGCATGTGGACGGCTGGGGTCATGTGTGTTGTTTACCTGATAGGCCAGTGAAAGCACGATGCTTTGCACCATGTTCTGCTGGGAAACCTTGGGTCCTAACATTAATGTGGATGTTACTTTGACACATGGCAGCTACATAAACATTATTGCAGATCAAGTACACTCCTTCATGGAAACAGTATCCCTTGATGGCAGTGTCCTGTTTCAGCAGGACCGTGCTCACTGTCACACTGCAGACATGGTTCAGGAATGGTGTGAGGAACACAACAAATTCAAGGTGAAAAAAAATCCCCAGATTTCAATCCAATCCAGTATTTGTGGGATGTGTTCAAGAATCGATCCATGGAGGTCCCACCTGACAGTTTCCAGGACCTGAAGGATCTGCAGCTTATGTCTTGGTGCCAGATACCACAGCACACCTTCAGGGGGTCTGTGGAGTCCAGGCCTCAACAAGTCTGGGCTGTTTCAGCTACGAAAGGGAACCTACAGAGTATGAGACAGGCTGATCAGTGTATATTTTATAGTACACATTGCATAAATCTTGTAAAGTGTTGTTTTTTATAATGCTGTTCATGCAGTCACCCCGCCCTGCGTATCCCCTAAATCCCCTCCATATATCCTTTTCACAGTAATCAGTCAAATTAAGACTGAGATCCTATTTTACATGGAGACCTGAGAACATGGAGATCTGGATTTGTTTTTAGCTGGTGGTGGAGTTTGTACACTTATGCTGTGTCCGAGGGGCAGAGTCGCCTCTTCTTCCTCAGGAGGATCAGATCCTTCGATGTCTGCACTGAGCTACTGAGCATCTTCTACCACAAGGTGGTGGCAAGCACTGTGTTTGGCTGCAGTCTGTTGAGGAGGGAGTCTTAATGACCAGAGCAACAAGTGCCTGGAGGAGCTGGTCAAAAAAGCCTGGAGCACAGACTGGACTCTGTGGAAACTGTGGTAGAGGGTCACAGAGGGGTTAAGCTAAAAGCCATAATGGACATGCTGACCACCCTCTCCACAACACCCTGGCTGGACAGAGGAGCAAATGCAGTGAGTGGCTCGACTCAGTGCATTACAGGACTGAGAGGTTCAGGAGGTCATTTGTCCTCACAGCCGTTAGACACTTCAACAACCCTTGATACATGTTTTAATGTTGAAATGCAAACTCATCAAGCAGGGTTTGACCATCTTTGTCCAGTTGGGATGAGGCAGTGTCCTGGTCCCACTAGTCTAAGGTCAGGGTTTCCTAGTGGGTCTTGTCATCTTTACTTCCTGTTTTTGTTCAGTTGCCCTCCTTTGGGATTGTCTGCTCCTACCCTCATCAGCTCCATCTGTGTAATTAGTCTTCTGTTCTCCTCTGTTAATGGTCTCGTCTGTCCCTCCTCTTGTCTCCAGTTTGCAGTTGTATTGTGACCGGTCTGTATGATCGCTTCCTTTGTTTTGTCCTGTCCTGTGATTTTTGTATCTTTTGAGTTTAGCTGTGCCTTGTATTTTGACTCCCCACCTTTTTATATCAGCTGCTGTTTATTAAAAGCTTCATTTTTGTTTGTTACCTGCATCTGTGTTTTAGATCCTCTTTTCTACACACAACAGCAAATAATACTTTCAAATCTCATTTTACCAGAAACCAAATAAATGGACTAAGATTACAAATTAGTGTTGATTCAGTTTGTATATGAAAACAAGCTCAGGGCTGGGGGACAATAAGATTTATATATATATTCATATAGTGTCTCACATTTTTTTCTTTCATGTCATTGAATCTAGAAAGAATAACTTCAGAGTTTACGCTGTTAATGCTCAGGAGTGAGTTTATTGGATTAAACCTGATATGTGTGCAGATCAGAGGCAAAAGTCTATGACAGAGCTGAACTTTTGATGAGAGTGTGACTCTTTGTGGATGAACTGGATCAGTTGTGTCCTTGTGCGTTGCCCTTCAGCCGGCCACACAGCTGTCGCTCGGTCACACCCTGAGTGTGGCTCATTACGCTGAGACTCCATCTGCCAGGACGGATGCTCGCAGGGCAGACTGGCACTGAGCGTGATGCCTGATATGAGACTCATTCACCATGCAGAGGCACTCACACAGAGAGGCGACCACAGTGTTATGTAACAGGATGAACAGGTTGATGGATTGGAAAAGTCTGGAGAAATTTCTTCTCACAGTTCCCCTGAGAGGTGTTACTGTAGCTCAGGCAAAAGGATGATGACGCATTGTCTGTTCTACTCGTCTAGATAGTACTGATCTATTCACACACTGCAGGGTGACATTTATTGAATGAATGTAATGTTGATGCACCTATAGATAGTTTACATCACTCTCTTTGAGATGAACACAGTGAAAGCACAATAAAACACTGACTTATACAGCTAGATGCTGTCAGATGTATGAGACACAGAGACTGCCACACAGCATCACAACACAATCATAAACATGCAGCATCATCAACATTTTCTTCTTGTTAGTTATGTAAATAGAAAAGATGTAAATCAGCGCATGCTTCAAGGTGTTTATTTCCACAAGGTTGTACATAAATTTTGTTTATAGACGTGTTTGTTTGTTTTTCAGCTTTAAGATGATCAAGATTAATCCAGTTTTGCTGTAGGGCTGCTTCCAGAGGAGACAAGGTGCACGCAGTAAATCTCTTTGGTGACTCATATTCTGCTGCTCTCATGAAACTGATTCAAGGCTGAACTCAACAGGACAACTGAAAACTTCTGACTTAACCTGCCGTCAAGTTTCTGTGACACAGCTTTGACACACGCTCCTCGATCGCTCCACAGTGTAGAGAAGGTGCTGGTAGCAGTGTGGTTCAGTTCACTGTCTGATTATTTTCAGATGCACACGCTGTAATCACAGCTAAGTGTTGAGCTTCTTTTTGTTTGTAAAGGTGATTTTTCTTTTTCTGACATCTTAAATTTACTTTCTTTTTTTTTTTTGACTAAGCCAATTTAATGTGTAAAATTGAGACAGTACAACAAACAACTACAGGTTACCACGGCAACATGAAAAAACCTGCATTGGCCATAAAGCACACAGCTCTAAAAAACCAACATGTAACTGGATCTTCCCTGCTGTGAGATGGGCTGACTTTCACTGCACATCAGCCTTCCTCTCTCCTTTTCCTGAGAGTTACTCAATAAATGAAAACTGCCTGTCACATAACCTGTTGGTAGCATGTTATTGTCTGTATCTCTTGTTTAACTGTGTTATTTGTGACATGTGTGAGCCTTTGGATACATAAATTGACCAAAGGAGGTAAATATCTTTTTAATCTTTAATGCAGATCACAAACTGAACTTATCCTGCATGCTCAGAAAGAAAACACTATCTATACTGAGCAAAACATGTGATGCCACTAAAAAATGAAAACACGTGCAGCACAGCAGGATTTTTTAGACTGTGAGACGTCCACAGCAGCTGTCAGCTGGAGCATTGATGAGGGAGCAGCTGAAGTCAGGACTGCAGGGTGACCGTTTGAAACACTCTGAACACAGCAAGAAGTTGTGGGCTTTGAATGCACCGTGATACATCTTAGGTCAGTGGTCCCCAACCACTGGGCTGGGGTCATTTGTTAGGCATTTGTTACAGAAAGAATTAATGATTTATATAAATTCAGCTGTATTGATCGTTATAGTCTGAAAGACGTTTTATTTTGAAAAACGACCGGATTCTCTCCAACTTAACTTTTGTCTCTTGACACGTTTTGGTCTTGTCTCTTGCTTGTCTTGGTCACGTGATCAGATACGTTAGCCAAACAAATAAGTCCGCAACCTAGCGAAAATGAGAAAACGAAACCGAACGTCTTTTAAGAGCTTCTTCAAACATTTTTTTTTTATTCCGGTTGTGTTATTTTATTTTCGCTGTATTTATCTGCCACACCTTGAGGGCCGGTCCATGAAAATAATACCAACATCAAACCGGTCCATGGTGCAAAAAAAGGTTAGGGACCACTGTCTTAGGTGACTGAACACAGCGTGTGCTTACTTAGTAAAAAAAAAAGCTAAAGTTAGATAAAATTACTAGATGGTTGAAAGTGAAAATGACACGAACATCCTGGAACTGTTGAGTTTTATTCTTTCACTGTTTGGAGATTTGTTTGGAGCATCTGCACATGTTGTGTCCACACTAACGAATATAAAAGTTTACACATAATGTTCAACACACACAAAAAAATACAGCTGTTAAGTTTTCATTGATTGATGCAGCTGCTTTGTTGTTCACTTCCTGCAGCAGGTCTTCCTCCTTCAGATCCACTGAAGGTTTTCTCACATTTTCAGTTGCTTGTTTTTATTTTAACCTTCTTGGGCTGTCAACCTCTCTGTTCCCTCTCTGCTCTCTGTGCGCTGCAGTGTTATGTTTCCACAGTCCATGCATTAGAAATAACTGAGACTGAATGAAGGATTGGGATTCATCATTGTCAGACACCAACACAAACATTTCTTTAACAACATGTTTGTGAATCTGACCACGATTTTTTTTCTTAAGTCCAAATCTAAGAAAAACTTGTGAATGTGTTGGTGACTGAGGTTCTGCTGCAGACTGGACATCACAGTGATCTGTGAAAGCATGTTTTAAAGCTCTGTCTCTGCTTTGGTTCCCAGCACTCTGTGGACGCTGTCAATGCTGGAGTGAATCCCACTGGTGATACCTCCTACAACTCCAGCCACTGGGACCTGGGGAGTTCCTTCTTCTTCGCTGGAACTGTCATCACCACCATAGGTACTGTGACTATGGCTCCACTCAGTGGCTCTAACTGAACAGTTCAACGTGGGGGTTGAAGTACGAACCATCACCTTCATCTGCAGATGGTTGTTTATCTGGCTTCATCCTCAGCTGCTTTGTGTACCAGCTCTTTGAAGAAAAAATAGATTTGCACAAACCACAGCCCAGCATGAGTGCAGGTGGATGCATCCTCTGTGATTTATGTTAAATCACATAAAGTGAAGTTAGAATATTTACATGTATAAAAACAATGAAACACATATATTGAATGTTTTGTTCTGAAAACTTATATGAATAAAGAAGATGTTTAGAGTTAATTCACAAAAAGGTCCATGTCAATCTACAAAGGTAAAACTTTATTGTACAATTTACAATTGTCACTGAGTTTATTCAATTCTATCAATGAAGTTTTAAACACATGCTTTATTATTGTGTAATAAATAAAAAAACTATTATATGAAATTATGATGCATTAAGATGCATTTTCTTTAAATAATTATGACTATTCACACAATGACATGTTTTTATGTTGACCATGTAAATTCCCAGTGTGTCTAGACAACAACAGAAACATAATCTGTAACATTACAGACTTTTTATAGTGTGATACCTTCACAAAAACAAAGAAGGCTGATGGACATTAATCTTTGAACAGAGCTTTGATAACCTTGTTTTTTCCATTTTTATTCAAATTATTAACAGAGACCTGATGAGACTGGAATAAACAAAGACAGTTGATTACTTCTAATGTTATCAGTAGTGACCTGGACACCATTGAGGATAACAGGGTAATAGATTAGCTTGGAGAAATCTTACATATTTTCAGGATTAAAAACCTGATACTTATGCTGTACATCCATAAGTGACACAGTCTGCCTGGTGCCTCATGTAGTCCTGCATTAAAACCCTGTGCTGTCTTCACTGTCTCCTCCAGGATATGGCAACATCGCCCCGAGCACTGAGGGAGGGAAGATCTTCTGCATCCTGTATGCAATATTTGGCATCCCGCTGTTCGGATTCCTCCTGGCTGGTGTTGGGGACCAGTTAGGCACCATATTTGTCAAAAGCATTGCCAAGGTGGAGAAAATGTTCCGGGTGAGTCACAGTGGTTCATTATCTATGACTCAGCTCTGCAAAAATGATGTGGTTGTGAGTTGGACACTTTTAATCTGGACCCATGTTTAACATTAGGGACACTTACAGACAAGAGGACATGAAAAAAGTCAACTTTAAGACCACTACCAAAAATACTGCTTTATTATTATGATTACATGTTGTGACATTGTGTATATTTTTGTGAATTGTGAACCACACACTGTTGGAAAATAGTTTTCAGACACACTTAATTTACACAAACTCAAATATTATCATAAAATCTTTGTCGAAAAATCGTTTTTGTTGTTTGTGTCGGCAGTAGACAGACACAAACAAATACAAACTATATTTTTTTGGTTTATTGTTCACAAGAAAAACTAACAAAATATGTCAGTTCTCTGTATTGTCAGTATCAAAGTCAACAAATAACAGAGAATGTGTTGAAAACTGAACAAAAATAAATAAATAAACCATCACATCCTCAAGTAATATTTAATAGTCCTGCTATTAGCACACAGTAGAGCTGTGATCCTGGCTGCATGTTCCCCACGAGCCTCCCACCTCAGTGTGGAGAAAAACACCTGCTGACTGATGAAAGTCTGACCGCTCCTCTTTGTGTTGCCAGTTGAAGCTCACTTCATCCAAAAAGATACACTTGTGGTGGTTTTCATCAGTCAGGGTCATCACACTCTAAACAAGAAGTGCAGTAAAGAGACATATTGGAGGGAGAATCACTGATTGAAGCACAGTGATGAGGAATCTTTTACCAACAACCATCATGAACCTTCCTCTCAAAATATAGACGGTACAGCTGTTTGAGGGACAGTTTGTCTTTTCAGCCTACATACATATTGGCAAACTTATAGTTTCCACATTGTTGAAGTTGCCTTCATTGTCTAAGACATGCTGTGTGATGAGGTGAATGTCAGACCACTGCTCTCTCCTGTGTGTCAGTTAGTCTGCCTCTGTCTCCACTGTTTGTTTTAGTCTCTATTATGTGGGAACAATTACAGGAAGAACATGACTTTATACTGAAGAGCACGTTTACATTGTCATATAACCAACTCACTGGCATGCAGTATACAGCTATGTGACAACTACCGTATTTTCTACACTAGAAGGCGCATCGGATTATAAGACGCACATTCAATGTCCTATTTTAAAACTGTTTTCATATATAAGCTGCACCACATTATAAGGCGCATATAGAAACTACTGTAGTGTCTGGGGTTGTGTTATCATCCATCTAGATGAAGCTGCACTAAAGTCAATGTCAACAAAACAGTCAGATAAGTCAGTCAGTCAAACTTTATTCATAGAAAACAAACCAACGTTCTGACAACTCTGTTCACTCCAAAACAAGCTAGTGCATTCACAATACAGTACCGTACGTACCGGTAGCTCTTACTGGTATTTGCTCCTCCTTCATTGAAAACAATGTATTTCCAACTCCATTTGTCACAGTTCAAAGCTACATGAACAGCTGTTTTATTTTTTCTCTGAGGTAACGTCAGTGATGTAGTTTTATCTTTTACCAACAGCAAGGTACAACAGGTAGTGCAACTTTTTATCACGTAGTTAGTGCATCACAAACGTGGAGGGAACTTTTCCCTGATTCAGTAGTAAAAGAAACAGTCTGATACCGCTACGGTAAATCAAACCTTAGTGCAATCACATTATACGCCCCCTGACTACGGCAGCCATAATTAACCAATAT
>OOFC01016748.1:0-22655 GCA_900323345.1 Pseudochromis fuscus
GTCGTCCACCTCGACGCCGTCTACATCGAGGTCCTCGTCCGACACGTCCTCCAGAGTCAGTAGGTCTGCCTGAGCGCACTCCACTGTGCCGTTCCTGGTCAGCTGTGGACGACAGTTAGTGTGGAGCTGTGAGAGAGCGACTCACTATTTTAGGCACAAGAGGTTGATAATTATCCTGAAGTCTGAACAGCTTTATTTGCAGCTCATTTCCCTTTTAAATGAACAACAGTGGAAGAAGTACTCACTGTACTGTTTGACTAAATAAAAACACTGATATAACAATGTAAGAATATTTTTTTACAAGCGACATTCTTCCTACTATAGACAGAAGTATTACCACTAAAATGTACTTCAAGTATAAAAATATAAAGCAGAAAACCTGTAATTAACACTATTATACATGTATATTACATATGTACTTAAATAACAATGTTGAAGTAACATTGTAGTAATTTAGCTGGTTTCCAATGCTTCCTGTTTGTGCAGTTTAGTCCAGTGGTTCCCAGCCTGGTGGTCGAGCTCCTCCAAAGGGTCACAAGATAAATCTAAGGAGCTGTGAGATAATTGATGGGAAATGTAAAAAGAAAAACAAAGTTCTGCTACACAAATATGAATCAATCTTGTCGACTTGTCTCTACTCTGAGTGATGTAGTTTGAAATACTGGAGAGCTTGACCTCTCTGAAACTGTGTGAGAAGTTCACACGAGGAATCACTCTTCAGAGGACGTGTTAACAACTCAGAGACTGCAGTTAAAAAAATTAAAGGACAGTATTTGAGGAAAAGTCACTTTCAGGACTCTAAATCTTTACTGAGAATTTTAAAAAGTTATGTAGTCTAGTCTTTTAAGGTGAAGCACATCAGGGCAGACGACTCCCTCTGGTTCTATTGATCAGTAATGGGAGCATAACCTTTTGTAGGATATCATATGCAAAATCAATGCCCACCTCACCTAAAGGAAGCCATTACAGAACCCAAGATGATATGATTCAATCACACTTTCTAATAAACCATCTGCAGTTACCTTCATCTTGCGAGCATTTAGCTTTTCCTGGCGCAGGTGCTGGCGGAGAGTGTGTCGGTGGCTGGTTTCCTGTTCGCGTGCAAACTCGCCCAGCGTGTAGTGTCTGATGGAGGAGTGGTGGCGGGCCATGCCCAGGGAGCTGCCCCCTTGGCTGGGCACGCTGGTGAAGCCCTGCCGCCGGGGGAAGTAATACACCGTCACCACATCAAAACGTACCCGTTTGCCCCCCGGTGACGGCTTGTGCTGTCTGAGGATGGAGGTGGCTGTCGTGGGGGAGGAGGGGAGACAGGTGAGTAATTGAATACCTGTGATAATTTGCTGTGTGTGCCATGGTGTTGCTTACGGGTAAATGCAGTGCTGGAAGGTGGGTTGAGGCTGTCACAGCTGTCAGCGCTGTCACTACTGGAGATGTCATCGTCAGAGTCCTTAGGTGTGGAGAATGGAGAGCTGTTGTCCACCTCTTCATATCTTCGTTTGAGGCTGAGAGTTGAACCTGCCTCCATGGAAACTTGGTGTCTGGGGGCACAGAGCAGCACACGTCCAGTCACAAAGGACACACTCCGCAAATGGAGATGCGAACCCAACCGTGTGAAGAAGTGGAAACATTTTTAAAAGCCATTTTATTATCAAGAGCGAGAGTGGATGGGGTTTGGTGATGTTGTGTAATATTTGTTTACTACCTTGGATACAAAATGCTCCTGTTGTCTGGGTAATTCATATCAAACAGTTCCTGTGGGAGGTCAGTTCTCAACACCGACACAGAAACAAAAAAAGGTGACATCTGTTCGCTCTCGTCTCCTTTCATCTGTATTCCAGCTCCATCATTTTTCGTCTCTCTACCTCCCATCGCACATGAAATCCTACTTTGAAATGATCAAGTCTAGAAACGTAACCATGGCAACTAGGCAAGCACGGTTTATGCGAACTGCCTTGAAGCAAATGATCTCTGTGGCTTCGAACTCTTTCTTTATTTTCTCAGCACTATTCTGCCACGAAGAGTGCGAGGGACTCGGGGAGATCGATACGAGTGAATCGAAAAGATGAAGCTGATCAATCACGTCTATAGGAGAGGTCAAACAAGGTGAATGGAAGCAGCTCAGTGTACATGTCTTATGTTACAGTGTTTTATGCCCTGTGGCGTCATGGTAGCATACAATATCAATATCATATGTTTTTTGTTGTTTAACTAGACCTGGATTAACATGTACTGCAACATATTGTAGCATCATTCCTAAATGGGACAGCTCCAAATGATTGATTATCCATCCCAAGATTTTTAAACTTTTCAAATCCAGCCTGAAAAAGGACATGTCACATTTCTTTGATGTTGCACACTTTAGTTTGTCCTGAAGCTAAACACAGACATGAAGGCGTGATGATGTCATACAGCAGCTGCTCTGTGGACAGTGAATAATGAATCAGCTGCAGTTATAGTGATTTACTGGAACTTTCCTGATACATTCACTCAAAGAATAACTGAGTACTAATTAATGAATTCATGCCTTGATACACAGGGGGATGCTGTCAATGATGTGAGAGTGGGGAAAGAAATGTTGCACACTGATAGTGAGTGAGGTTCTCAATCTAATGTGACTCACCTGAGGAGATAAGAAAGAATGAACAGGGCCTGGTTTTTTTAAAGCTTCTGTAAAGATGCTGGTGAGGTTACAGCATCAGTGTGAACCATTTTCTCTCAATCGGAGCAACACAGCAAATGTTTGATGTCAGGCTCTGTGAAAATCAGACTGCTCCTTTTAGTTTGTGACAGGTTACAGTATGTTTCCAGACAGGTTATGGTTTATTAAGTGACATGCAGTGTGGGTGAGGTGTATGTTTAAGTGTGTGCATGCTGGCCAGGCTGTGTTGGGTTGGGGGAGGATGGATATTATCAGTCTGACAAGCAAAGGCTCCATCTCTTTCTCTCTCTCTCTCCAGCTCTCACCATTTTCACACACACATATACACACACACACACACACACACACACACACAATGGCAAAGCGCCTAGTTAATGAAACACTAAACCCTCTTACCTGGGGCAGAAACAGGGACCCTTATTCCAACCAGCTCGCAGGTCGTTTCTCTCTTCCAATCCAAGCTGCACATCAATCTTTTAACGCCCTGTGAGGTGCCTTTTCCTTTTCTTTTCTTTTTTTTTTTTGGATCCCTGAACCGAGTATTCAGACTGCAACCGTGGAGCAATGGTGACCCAGAGTGATCTGGCTGTAAAGCTTGCGTGATTGTCAATTTGCAACACTTATATCTGGCTAATATCAAGGCTACTCGGGCTCCATGCTCATTGTTCTGCAACAGTGGAGAAAACAGGGGCTGTCTGCCTATTAGACCGGCGGCTTTTATTTAAATGTTGCATGCCTATCTATTTAAAGGACAGACGACAGAAAGAGGGGCGTCATTTGGTTTAGCTGCGATTTATTTCCCCCTGACATTTTTCGATGCAGCATGAATAATGTAACCAGCCAAGAGTCTTATCTTCCTGATGTAAGCCTTGAAATTCTTGGAATGGAGAAATCCGCTGACATCTGTGTTCGTTTATCCTTTTTTTTCTCACCGGGGCGGGTGCAGTCGGCTGGGCTTACTTCGTTGTCTTCTCGCATTGAAAAATAAAATGAAAAACGCGGAGTGGCCCCGTTTCGTTTTGGTGTCAAAATGTTGCAAAATTTGTAACGAGGAGACGCTTTTCTCCCCGTTTCGCCCCGGCCCCGTTTGTTACAATGTAACAATGGAGGAAGAAATTCTTCCCTGGAGCCGTATATATACTAATTGTGACATCACAGGCATGCCCTGCGCCGAGGCATGCTGGGAAATGAAGTCATTCTCTTCTCTAGCTCTCTGGTTTCTTTGGCTTCTTTGTTCATACTGTGAAGACACGGATGTGCAAAAACATGACACGGATGACATTCAACATAAGTATGTACTTTGACCTAATCTCATTTACAGTACGTTACATTATCATCATGCTGCTATGTCACATCTTCAGTTTCCATGACAACAAAATGACTAAGCCTGCACTTCTGTCCAACAAAGGGCACAGATGTGAAGGCCATGCTTAGCAACATTAATAAAATATTTGTCACCATTTATCTTCATAAGGAGCTTCAAAACGTTTTTTGGTTTTTGTTTTATTAAAAAAAACATGTTTTTATTTTTAAAGATTATGAGGAAACAGACAACAGATGGCCACCAGCACATGGGTAAGTAGTTTTAATAATGCTGATCAGATGGGGCAGAGATGGATATCTAAAATGTCAAGCTACCAATTTCATGGAGGAAGGACTGAACATAAACTAATCATATCATTTTCACATGCAGCTCTGGTGTGCACAACATCCCATTACACTGATTAGCATTTTGGAAGTGGTAACAACAACGAGGAGATGTTAAGTATGTTAAAAAGATTACTTAAAAAAAACTGCCAAAGTAACACATCATTCTGTATGAAAACATTTCAAAAACAATGATCTACTCAATAATAATTCATAAAATGGCCACAAACAAACAAAAGCTGGTGAGCTGAATAAGCAGACATGAAGGACAGGAAGCACATGAAGACAGTTTGCTGGTGTTGCCACTGTGATCACTAACACAGACGGTGTTTATCATCTTTTCAAGATGCAGAAGTAACAATCACGTGTGCCAGTATGCCGTCTACATAACTCAAAAGGATCTAAAGGTATTTGGGAGTTGGGAAAAGATATTTTTCTCAAACGTAACAGACAGACATGGTTAGCTTCCAGAGGAATCACGATTCCAACAGTTTCCCTTAACGTCCTGGTTGTTGATTTTGATGCTTCCTGTGGTTCTTTGATGCAGGTGTGTGATTGTGTGAGCTGTACCGTGTTAGTTTCTTGCAGACTGGCTTGGATTCCATAAGGCAACCTAGCACAAAGACGAGAAGTAGTCATGCTGAATTGTGGACTGAGAGTCGAGGACTGTCATTGTGGCTGTTTCTTCTGTCACTTGTATTTTTTTTTTAAAATTTATTCCTTTTTTGGTTGTATTTTCACTTTAAAGAGAGACAACCAGCAGTAGATTCTGAAGCACAGAGCTTTGGCACACCAGATGCTCAGCTAATAAACGACGACAGCAGCTGCAGTGCCACTAACCTCGTTCTCGAGACATTAGCGACAGAGGAATATGCAACCATGTAAGGGTGACGATGGCAGGGCGAGAGGGAGGCTGTTACTTCACGGCTGCAACAGAGTCACTTCCTCAAAAGTAAGACAGTAAGGTATAGTGAGGGGAGGGCCAGACGCTTCAGTCGCATGTTCCTCCAAGCTGCCTCAAGGAGTTTCTTGGGACATCTCCATATATTCCAGGAACAGCAGGGAGTATAAAGCTCTAGAGGGGCAGACTGGATCAGGTCTACAGAGGAGAGCAAGGATGGGCTTTTCTCCCGCCCGGTGTTCACTTCAAGATGATGTGGTATCCGTCGTTTGTGTCATCTGGAAAGAAAATACATGTTTTTTCTCTTTTTAAAAGGCAGGGGGAGATGTTAAAAATAAACTGGCAACGGTAAAGTTCATGAAGCCTCTATGGTAAATATAGAAACAGACAAATCATCATCATCCTTACCTTTCATTGTGTCCAAAACAAAACATACTTCATCTTGGAAGTTTTGAATCATCTGTTAAGAAGAGAGTAGAAGTTTGATCTCGTATCATCTGTAACTGTTGTTCAAAATTACAACCTTGGTAAATTCCATAGACTGTGTATAAAATACATGAAGCAACGCGACATCGCCAGTTTGTGGACTCGCACTTTGAAGCTTTTCTTTTTTGAACTTTTCTGTGTGAGACTTGAGTTCAGGGCTGGTCTCACTGGAGACCCGACCTGTCAATCAAATAAACCTAACATCTACTTAATGATGAAATTATTTTCAGATGGACAGCAGAGCACTGAGAAGAATTAACTTTAGCTAATGACACCAGAATGACTTGTGGGAAAATGTATTGATTGAGTATTTCATGATTAAACATTAACATTTTTTAATCGGAGTCAATTGGAGTTTTTTGGAGCCATCGGGAGTATTGCACTTTTGCATTGGCCTCATTTTTGGAAACAGGTTGCTTCATCCATTCCTGCAACAGTCTATGGTAAATCTATAGCAAGGGAATTACAGAGAGACGTATCTTACCTCATCACTAACCAGCACATGGATGCCAGTGGGACCTTGTTTAAAGATCTGATTTATCTGTCTGGGTGAGATGTTGAAGAGCTGAGCGATCTTCTCCGTCAGCTCGCCAGCGGTGAGCTCCTCCAGGTAAATGGCGTGATATACTGCAGGAAACAGCAGCGAGAATCAAACCTGAGGTAGCAACCAACTGCTAAACAAAAACAACAGTGTCTGAAAGGTCCAGACAACATTTCAAAAAATATATCTAATGCTCTCTTATAGGGATTAAACTGACACTTGTCTTATGTCTCTACAGTAACTTTAATGCTCTGAAGAAGTCGTAATCTGACCATGAAGACTGGAAACAAGGAAAAATATATAGTAGTCTGGCTCTGTTTAACACAACTTTCAGCAACAACAAATTTTGACTAACAGGGGTTTTGTGTGTGTCAATTTTGATGAACTCTTTCTTGAAATGTCAATAAAAGAAAATGTAGTAAAGTCATATAGTGGAAAGATGTTGTCAACACTGAGAATTGTCTTTTTTTATTACAACAACTGTATAATAGAAAGTCAAATCAAATAAAGCTGCAACATCCTGATGTGATTTATTAATGTACTTTGCTAAAACAAACATCCGTAGACTCCTTAACATGTACTGACCGAAGAAAGTGTTGACAGCAGCGTCCCCATTTTCGTGTTTGGGTTGCTGCTCCCGTGCCTGCTGAGACTCCTGACAAACGTAGATGGTCAACCTTGGACGTACCACCCTGCAACCACAGAGACAAATGACGTTAAGCTGTGTATCTTATTTTAATTATTCTAAAATTAGAGAAACTCAAAAATGTGATCGTAAATTGATTGCGACCCACCGCCCCTTGAGTGCATTGAAGAGTCTTATCCCATCAGCTGGCCCACAGATCTGAATAACATCCTCTCTGGTCAGCTTCAACAGGTCTGCCCCTGACACACAAAAACAAAATACTGTTGATTTTGTTCTGCAAATGTATTTACACATTGCACATTAACATCAAAGAGCCACAATACGAAGCAGTTTTCTTCTTTAGACTCTGCACCAAGTCAGATACAGCTCACGATGCAGGTTCATGACAGGGAGTCAGTGTCTTTAGAAGAGTGGCTGCTTTGTATCAGACAGGACTGTAACTTCTGTCCCCACTCTGCCACCTGGCGTCACCCAATACCTGATGTCTCCTCTAATTCTGCTCACTCTCTTACCTTTTTACCCCTTAAACAGGATCAGTGACACCGGCAAGAGCTCGAGTCAAGCTGCTCTGTCACAAGATTATTCCCCGATCAAGTAAATGAGAGCTGAGTGTGTAACACCTCCGTATTCAGAGGTGAGCTTACCTGAGAAGTTGGTGAAGAGTCGACAGAAGGGTGAGAAGCGATTTCTGTGAAGCCACTGTTGTGCATCTTGTGGTGTTGCTGTGGGTAACAAATTCTGGGGAAAAACACAGAGCCTGAGTCAAAACAATGAAAATCAGTCAACTCAACAGTTAAGTTTCAAAAGTTATAGCTACTCTATTATAAGAAATACATTTTTTAAAAAAAGCTTGAACACACAAGTTGACTGTGGCTTTTCAAAGGTCAGAAACAAAAATTCTCTGCCTCAAATTTGTAACTGACAGTGTCCAGGTTCAGTGCAACAATCCCTGAATCAATATCAATTACCGTATTTTCTGGACTATATGTCGCTACTTTTTCCGACGCTTTGAACTTAAACACTGGTGTTTCTCATGTATCGGCGGCACGAAGCTTGTTAGCTTTTTACAAGCTAGCAAGCTCCGTGCCGCCGATACATTTAGCGTTGTCACATCAGACAAATAAATTCAATAGCGGCTTATAGACAGGTGCCCTTAATAGTCTGGAAAATACGGTATATGATGCAGATCATACCAGGAAAGCTGCACTAGTTGTACTTCACCACAGTGCAGAAAACAGTAGATTATCTATGTAGGTGCATTTTATCCTCAACTTTGTGAGTCCAGTAAAGCAAGGGAAACACCCGCCACCTCCCCTCTTGATTGTGGAAATCCTCAGAGTGTTCTTTTGATTTTTTTCTTTCCTGGCTGGGAGAGCAGTGGTGCAGATGTGACTTAACACTCACTACACAGGATATCTGGGCCTGAGGATTAGCTGGAGATAGCTCGAGATCAATCTACATAAACCCCCCTGGAGCCTCTTCTCTCCTTCCCTCTCCTTCTCCTCTTCCCTCCCCCCCCTCCTTGTGAACATGACAGAAAGGGTGCACCCCCAGAGAGCATTCTGGGTAATTAAAAAGAGGGCATGATCAAAGAGGTTAGGAGGCTGTGGACTGGGTGATCATGAGGCATGTGGTCCATTCCCTGCAGTGTTCTCACAACAAAAGGTCTGCCTTGTAAAGACCAGCGTGTGGTTGTGTGCATGCAGGATGAAAGCGCTTGAGCTTTGGGAAAACAACCTACTGCAAATCTGCATTATTGTTTTTTCAAAAATGGCCAATCAATAAGCAGTCAGTTCCTTCTATGTATTGGTAATGTCATGCTGAAGTTACAAAGCCTATAAGCCTACCTTGGTTACGATTTGCAACACCAAGAGATGAAGCATTTGCTCGATCTGTGCAAAAAATGGGAAAGGTTATATATTACACTGGGTTGTCATATAATTCATGCTGTTATGTAGTTAAAGCACAGGGACAGCATGCATAGATTGTAGTTTTTCACAATAACGACTTTTACCCTGCCTGATTTATCTCAGGATTATTGGAAACTTCCTGCCATACATTAGAAGTGGTAAATGGGCTAATGTAGAGTAGTGTGCATGCAGCTTAGATGAATTTTCCACAAGACAAAGGCAGAGACGTTTATGCATGGGAGCCCCTGTTGCTATCCGGTCACCTTCAGGCATCAGCATGCATAGGGATGCATGGCTGGAAACACGCCTTCGTAAAAAATGGTTTTCTTTTCTTTGGTTTAGGGCAAATATCTGTCTGTGCGCTTACAGCAAATATTCTAGTTTGGAAAGGAGGAATGAATCTCAGTCGTGGTGATACATTTGGCCAAACATGCAGGACTCCTACAGTATTTCAGAAACTAGAAAATCACAGTAAACACAAGCTACAAAGTGCGTCTACACATTACATTTCTGACCATTTTGCAAACCATGCTGCAGAGCTTTAATTACCTCCTACTTTAAAATCCATTTCAATTAATTTCTGTACAATATCAACGCGATAAAGCCCATTCACACCTGCTTATAGTCTATTCAAACACATGATTTTTAACGCGCTGTTGTAATGAAGTTAACTGCTCATTGATTTAATGCCATGTGGAAATGAATGAACATTGTTTTCCATTCATTTTCCAGGCTGGCAACAAAACAACAAACAGGACAGCATGGCATGCAAAACTGTTAGCAGGCATGTGATGTATGCATGATTTGTAGGGAGCTGGTTTAAACATGAACAATCGAGTATATATATTTAAATTTTTATCTGTTGCATGAGGAATTGCATTGGTTTCCTGCACAAAAGCAGAGTTTAAGTCTTTAATTTTACATGAATAGCAGTGGAAAACATGCTGTGGAAAACATGCTGAACAAAGGCAATCATAACACACAGCACAACCGCTCACACCTACATTATGAGTCACTATTAGCAATTAACCGAGGGAGGAAAGCATTTGTCAACATGCCAATTAAAAACTTTTCCAACTTACGCACTGGTCCATGATTACTGGGAATACCTGTGGAAAGAGGAAAGAAATAATATTTCAACAAAACACTCACACATTCTCCTTTGCTCTTGAACTTTCAGTCACAAAACCATTTTAAATGATGTTTGCCCACCAACGTGTATCCACTTTGTTCACTGATTAGCAGCAGCTCTGGTTCTACACAGAACCCGATCACTGTGTAGTTCAACACCCGCCTCCTTCTGATGATAATAACAGGTCTTCTAGTGACAAAATGTCAACAGGATCAAAACTCTGAATATGGAAACACTCCTTTCAGCCGCATAGTCATTCACGTTTGGAATAACAGGGTTGTTGTTGTTTCTTATAGGGCTGCAGCTATCGATTATTGTAGTAATCGAGTATTCTATCAATTATTCTATCGAGTGATCATATAAGAAATGCTTATTAAGAAATACTAGCAGAATCTCTGACTAACATATACTTCCCGTTACTGTGGTATATTAAGCTGGAAGTGCTTCGGCGAAAAGAAAACTCCGTCCTGCAGAGTGTGTGTAATACTTGATTCTCTTTAAAAAAAAAAGAGGCAAAAAACAAAAACTTGCTCTCTGGCGTTTTCTGTTTTTATCAGGTGGTTCTAAATATCAATGATATCGATACCAAGATGAGTATCGGTATCGCATTGATACTATCGTGATGAGATTGATACTTTTGTTGCAGTTTCTCTTCTATACATCCAGCAAATTTCCTCACAGAGTTCATGGGAGTGCAGCTTCTCTCCGAACCGGTCTGTCTATCCTGGTAATCTCCAGCATTAAGTTATGTTTTTAACAGTGTAATTGGTGAACAGAGAGGCAATTATTTTAGAAACTGATTATCATATATTCAGCCAGTTGAAAAAAATCTTAATAGTTTTACTTGAACTCAAAAATATGCACTAATATAAAGATCTATATCTCAAACCTGAAATATGAATATGGCTGAATACAATAACCCTTCTGTGTAGTTATTTAGTTAAAAAAACATGTTTATTTGCCTAAAATCTTTGTGTTTTATCAGAACAATATCAACAAACTAAAGGCAAAATCACAAAATTATTCAATGACCGTGACAGTTCAAGTAAAAAGTATTGGTATCAGTATCTGTGATACTAGCTTTGTATTTACTTGGTATTGGATCGATACCAAAATTCCCAGTATCGTCCTCCCTTAGGTGGTTCTACTGCCCAGTTGCGTCCGCAACGGTAACTCTGCTTGGACAAACTGCCACTTCTTCTTCTTCTTCTCTTTGTTTTATTTCTCTTTGGTTGAAACTTTGATGCTCATTACCGCCACCTAGCTAATCCTCCAGAAATACACTACTCTGTGATCAAATGCCGCTTCGATTCGAAGCTTTTTCGCCTCGAGGATTTTTCCTAATCGAGTTATTCGAGTTACTGGAAGAATCGTTTCAGCCCTAGTTTCTTATGTGCTATTGTCTTATGTTCAGTAAATATAATTTTTCAATAAGTGAATATCTCAATCTGCAAATTGATTAAAGATTAAACAATAAAAAACCCTGAAGAATTACAAAAACATTTATCAATTCTTCTGACCTGAGTAGAAATGAAAGACTAATAAAAACAAACACAGATTTCCAGGCATTGACTCAGGCCTGTCTGTGAGCTGGAGCCAGCTTTGGCAACCACGCCGCCTCTGTCTGGACCATATGTGTTATTAGTATCTGGCTGCGTATTCGCCATCTTTGTGTGATGTTAATGTCATCAAGCAAGCAATTCCTACCCCGCAATTACTGCAATTTCTGATCCTTTTCACAAGCTTTATCACTTTGTCTTCGGTGATTATGTTTCACTGGGGTTTTCATATTGTTTGCGCCGCATTCATCACTTCATTACCCGTTCGGGGGCTGTCACAACAACCGCTGGCAACGGCACAACGTTGCCGCGACGGCGCAGATTTTAAGCTCCAATTTGCAAGAGAGCAAACAGCCTGCAATTTCTAACCAATAGTTGTTCTGTGTGAGAAATGGAGGGCAAACAATATTGGCCTTTGAAGCCAAAACACATTGTACTGTCTGATCAAACTCTCGGCTCCAACCCCTCTTAACCTGTGAACCAGCTCTGCAACACAAGATGAGTTGACGCTCCCTGCAAAGTGGACTGTCAACATAATTCTTGAAGTGATTCCTCTTCTGCTCTGCAGGCAACCTACAGATATTTCTCCTGCTTTTTTTTTAGGAAAACCTTGGATTTGAATCACTCTCAGTCAGTCTCCGCTGCTGACAGCTATGGCCCATAGCAACACAGAGCTCCATTTTGGGCTCTAATTTATTAGATGAAGGGTCACGTATGTCCATATATATGCATGTACAGGGATTTGAATATGTAATAGACCCTGTCTTGTTCCTACCTGTGAGATAAATGACTTCCATGATTAAAGAGGAAGACTTGATGACAGATGAAAGCTATTAAACCATAATTACATTTAGCACGTTCAGCATATTTGTCTTAATACGAGGGCTGTATGTTTAATATCCTCATAGGAAATATGAACTTCACGTAATGGATAGAGGCATGTTATGGGGCCCAAGCTTTACTTATGAGAGAAATAAGAATAATTCAAGACAAAAGTGTGTTCATTCAACACCTGGGGGACCAATATTGTTACGTCACTTCCATGTGCAACATTATTGCATTTTATGCCACTGCCAAACAAGCGCTAATATTGCTTTTGATATGGCTAGACCCCGGTTTCATCAGTTCAGTGCAGATGCGGCCAAGTGTTGGATTTTTTAATAACGCCCTGTCAATCTGACGCCGAGCACCACATTGCAGGGAGACTCATAACACAGAGGAGGTGCAGGGGTAAATCCAGCAATATCTCCTTAGAGTTCACAAATGTTCTTGCAAACAGACTCCCACACACAATCAAATGTGTGGCGTATGCATGCACACACACACACACACGCGCACATAGAGCTTTGTGCACATACATGCAAACAGGAGACTCATAAAACACATTAATACAAATGACTTGGTAATCCTCCAATTCATTAACAACAAATAGCCCTAAGAAGAACAAGGAAAGCAGTGTTACAGCACAAATTAACTAAGGCTAAAACAGTGGATCAATAGCAATATCATATCTCTGTACAAATCTAATCAGAGCGCCACGTCTGAGAATTCAAGTCAGACAATCAAACTGAGCATCTGAAAAACCTGCTGTCAATCCCAGCAGACTGCTGCCATGAGAGTTTCTGACTGCAAGGCTGAATCAGTGCGAATGAGGGACCAGAGGGCTAGATCTTCCACCATCTGGCCTCGCCTGGCCGTCTACCACCACATCCCTGAGTGGCTGTATTAGATTTATTGAAGCAATGAGCCCCCTGCCTCAGGCATGGGATTTGATAAATGTGACTCAACTCCCGTCCAAGATTATAATGGGGATAATGCAAAAGAGCACCTTCTGCCTCGGAGATATCACGTTCACACTTGTCATGGAGTTGAGGTAAAAATACTAAATTCCTTGTTAGGGGCGTTATTCATTTTCATTTAATACTGGAAGGAAAAAAACAGCTGACCAGTGATGTTAAATCCCTAAGAAACAGGTTAACTCCTTATACTTCTGGATCATAAGTCATTTGCATTAACTGCATATAAAACATGGGCGTGGCCACAGTGATGTCACCCATTGCTTTGTGAACTAGCACATCGAGGCATAGACATTAGCATTTAGCGGTTGCCATCTTGGAATCTTGAAACCAGAAGTGACCAGAGGGCGGAGCTGGGGAGCAGTGAGGGGGCGGGACTAATGGAACATCTGAGACAGTCCAGATGTTCCAAGCCTGTCAATCAAAACAACCAGCCATGCCACCAAATACACCTTCCACTGAGGCCCAATATCTACTCTGTCTACTTTGAAATGGACCTCCAGGACACTGATGAGGAGATGTGGCTTCAGAATGGGTGAAGATGATGATTTTTAAATGGAAGTCTTTATTTTTTGGAGGCGCCATCTAGTGGCCATCGTGGTATTGCACTTTTTGGCACCCAGACCCAAAGACTATGCCCAACTTAAACTTGTAGTCATTTGTAAATAATCCATATAATATGTAACAGTTTCTCCTTCATCTTCTTCCTGTCTGTGTTTACAAAGGGATATGTTGAATTTTAGTAGAGTAGAAATAAGTAGAAATATTTGTGCCATCTAATTGCACGTGAGCAGTTGCAGTTGCAGAACTTTTATACAAGTTCCTATGGAAAAAAAAAAAAAAAATCAATAAATAATTGATCACAAAAAAAAGTTCCTATAGGAAAGTCATGCGGTACATCTGCATGATTGCCAGCTAGTCGCAATATAAACCTATAGCTCCCTGTGAACGTCAGTTTTCCTGCTGAAGATCCTCTGATGTGATATGACCTGCAAGTACTTTTATACAGAGGGTAGTTTGTTAAATCTACCATCCAAAGGAAAACAGAGTCAAAAGACTGGGCTCAGAGCAGCATCGGGGAGAGATGCAGCCCAGAGGCAAAGCTCTGAATTGATAAAGAGGTAGAACAATCTCTCAAGGATGAAAGAAAAAATAGAAGATATGATGTTTTATTATTGCAGCTTTCATCAGATATCAGTGTCAGCAGTAACAAGATTGAAAATGGTGCGTTGCCAGCCAGAAGCATCACTTGTAAAATTAACAGCATGACCAACCCTTATCTGCAGAACACTAGAAATCCTTGTATACTTACATATATTGGCCGTTCCTTTGGGTATAGGGAGGTAGGAGCCCACACTCCAGGCTCTTCCATGGTAGTGCCTCTTACAGCGGCTGCAGTCAGGCCCTGTGGTGTTGTGTTCACACTCACAGCCCAGCTTCCCCTTGTCAAACACACAGCTGTTGGCATGCAGATTGCACTTGCACCTGAGAAAGAAGAATAACAACAAAAGACAGAGATATGAATAAGCATCATCCTGCATCCACTGAATCAATACCTTCTGGAGAGAATACACAAAGTTTGCCCTTGCGGCGACGTTTATTTGCGCCTTTAAAATTTTTTTGACGGGGCTAAATTGAAATCCTGGTGGGTTATCTGACTTGGATCGTGCCTCCACAAAGCTTCATTATGCTCACCCTTAAAAAAAAACAAGGCCTCATTTGTTGCTGCTCCCGCAGAGAGAACAGTGTTGCGAATAAGGTCACTTTTGCCACTCAGAGAGCGAAATGAAAGGCACTCTGTAAGATTTACTAATTGAGCACAAAACAGGGATCTGATAGAGAGATGCTAGAATAAAGAGACGCTGCATAGCCTGAGAATTTTCTTTTTTTTCTCCTTCTCTTCAAAGTTACTGTGTTTTTTGGAAAGAAAGCCTTCAGGCAGGAAACCCAACCAGTTGGCGGAGCTGGTTTATTAGACCGAACTGTGGCGGCGCTGACAGATGCTCCTGACAGGAGAAGAGAAAAGGCCTGACGGCTTTCAACACACAACCAAATCCAGCCTCCTTTTGACCACATGGAACAAACGTGCTTCCAAGCTCACAGAAAAACAACGAGCTGGTTTCAGTGCGACGCTCTTGTGTGACTCAAACAATCTGAATGAGCAGGGAGTAAATTGTGTGTACTCAGTATATAACCGCTTTCAATCCAGCGAGAGTGGTGTTTACTCCAAGCGAGGAACCGGAGAGGAGATCCGAGGCAGAACAGGCTGTGTTTGTTGTCACATGAGATATTACAGTTTCGTGTTTCAGTTGTATTCCAAATATAATTCTCCATATTTGATTTTACTCCTAAGAGGGTAAAAGGTTACAGCTGGTGACCTCAGCCTCTTGTGAGGTGGGGGTGTTATTGATAAAGAAACAGTTGGGAAGGGGACCATCGAGTGGATCTGACACAGTAGACCTCCCTGGAGGTTTGCACGGCTCATGGTTTCACGTCAGGCCTTTGTTTGTTTTTACAAAAGTGCTTCCGAGGGAAGATTTCTCCCATTTGCGACCGAGGAGCCGGGTATCTGTTGCCTACAATCACCAGTGAACATGAGACAGAGAAATGACAGCAGCAGTCAGAAATACATCCATTCTAATTGACTTCCTGGCCTTACAGCGACATCTCACATCAATGATGGATAACTGCGGGAAACAAGGGAAACTGTACCCCATTCTGCATCGCTGATAAGTAGCAGCAGAAAGTCAGTGAATAAGGCTTGAAGCAATATGAACGCCTGGTGACATCTATCTCTGGGTGACACTTTAATGTAACCACACTACACAAAAATACTAAAGATTTAAGACATTATAAAAGGAAATTTGAATTGTTATCAAGCACAAATGTTTAGAAATCCTTAGAAAAGCTTAATAATTAAAATAGTTAATGATAATAATGTTTTTTTGATCAAGAATTCAAAGAGTTGTCATAATTGTTGATGAGTAGATTTTATATAAAATGTGTGTTTTTGTACAAGTAAAAGTGTTTTACCATCTTCTGATTATTTAATTATCATCTGGAGCTGCTAATTAAAGGAGTTTGTAACAGGATTATTGTACAGGAGTCTCTGTCTGTGCATTAAAGAAATGATAAAATGTTTTTTCAATAACACGAGGACAATAAAACTTATTCAAACTATTATTATGCAGAAACTGTCTTTGACTTTAATTTCCATTTACAGTGGGACGAATTTACACAGCAACAAAAACTGACGAGGACAAAGTTGATAATAAATAAATAAAAATCATCTTTCCTCGGGTTAAATGCTGTCTCACAATATTAGCAGCCATAATTGATGACACCGAATATCAGCCCACATTCACAGCTAAATAGTAGTGCCTCTTACCACGCATTCCCCATAGTCCTTAACTTTTTAATCAATTAAAGTCCCCGCTCCATAAAATTAATGACTGGGTGTAGCTCTTCTGCCATGCAGACAGCAGCAGCTCCCCGAAGTCAAGAGCGATGAGATTTGACCTTCCACTTAATTAAAAACCAGGGAAATCTGGATCATCGTGCCCAACCGGTGTGGCCAGCAGGCTGATAGAGTGGAGGATGCGGGCTCACGGGAGCTCCGGGATGTGATGCTTTTGCCGCTGGCATTGTCATATTGAAATCAGAGAGTTTTTCTGTAAGCGGTTTTGGTCACAAGAGGGAAAAGATCCCCTGTAAGTCCAACCCCTTTGAACCAGCACTGTTACAAAGACACGTTTCATAAAGTTTTAATGACCTTTTATCCCATGTCCAGCCCAACAGCGATCGGTATTATCCATTATCCAAACAAGTGACCCTCCCATTGGAGGCAGCAGGGATCATCCAGCCTCTCCGTCCTTCCCACTACTGCACTCTTTCAGGTAGAGGTAAGAAACACGCTCCTGGATATGATGCTGATGGGGTAGTGGGTTAGTTTGAGTTTGTACTAAATGCTGAATTTTAAAATTTCAATCAGTTTTGATGCACAGGGATAGTTTTTGTTCAGATTTTGAAATATGTGTTCAAACCAGTCAGGGAATAAATTTAATTCAAAGCACTCAATGACTAAAAAAAAGTAGATTAAATAATAATAATTCAAAATATAGCTATAAAAAAATGTTTCTTTGATTGAAAAATTGTTTTAATATAAATGGTTCTTAGTGAGCTCTGTGAAAGTTGAAAGACATGTTGCTATTGAAATGTATAAATTGATTTTTTTTTTGTGCTGAACATAAATTAAAATGTATTTACCTTCTTTGCACTGGTGTAAAAGCAGAAATATTACAAGAAAAACATTTTAATACTAATCAAACAGGGCAGATTTGACGGTTGATTTACCGTATTTTCCGGACTATAAGCCGCTACATTTTTCCGACCCTTTGAACCCTGTGGCTTAAACACAGGTGTGGCTCATGTATCGGCGGCACGAAGCGCGTTAGCTTTTTACAAGCTAGCAAGCTCCGTGCCGCCGATACATTTAGCCTCTAATCTCTACTATATGGGGAAAACCTCTAAATAGATCGGTTTAATGTACAATAACAGCGCTTCAGTGCAACGTTAAAATTTTATTTGAAAACGTCCGCCGAAAAAAACGTGAGCTCAAGTCGAAAACGTCGGAGGAAATGCGCAAATGAGGCAGCGGAGCCGTCAACGTCTTCCCGACAGTCCACCATCACCGGGGCGTTTATGAAGCAAACTAAATATGTGATAGTGCCAAATGGTGTGCACTCATAGACAGTGTAGTTCGCTACATTGCCAAAGAGATGCAGCCCTTTAACACCATCGAAAAGCCGGTATTTCGACAAACATTTGACTGGCGGTATGAATTGCCAGGTAAAACAGTGTCACAAACGGCAATTTCACAGCTGTACAACAACGTAAAAGAGTGAAAGTTTATATATCTTCAAAAGGGTGTACTTGCATTATTATACCTTTATTATAATATTACTTGAAAAATTGTAATCAAACGGAAATTTTATTGCAATAATGTTTGGGACAATTTATCGTCCCGCAAAATTTGTTATCGTGACAGGCCTACTCGTCACCCGGTCAGAGTGGACCACATGAAACTGTTCGAATAAATTCAATAGCGGCTCATAGACAGGTGCGCTCAATAGTCCGGAAAATACGGTAATCATCAATATCAGGAGGAACCTCTTTAATCCTCACACTGAAAGATAATGTTACACCACAGCTGATTTATCACGCTGGTCCTCTGGCTAAACTGTGGCGTGGGAACGTGCACGCTGCAGCATCCAACACGTCTCCACGGCGATATGATGTGAGATTTGGGTGTAGTTTGTGTTGATATTCAGGAGTAGACAGCAGCAGCAGCAGTGCCCTTTGTCTCCTCTTCTGGCTGCTGCCTAACCTTGGCTTCTCCTCGCTGCTTGGCACTGTGTTGACAGGCTCACAATGTCTAACACAGCTTTTCTGCCTTGTGACAGCTCCTAGCATCACTGATTCAAGACAAGAGCGAACTTCACAACTCGTTAAATGAAGAGGCTGAACTGGCAGGTTAGAGAAACTTTCTGCCTCTCTTTTTTTTTTTGCTAATTTTCAACTTGAACTTTCCAGTGAATTTAAAACTAACACCATTATTTAATAAAGTGGAGGTTTTGCTGAGAAAAATCATCATGGCTGTATAAATAAAATACTGTTAAGAGATGAAACTATTGAATAAGCTGCAGTGTTGCCAAACTAAAGCAAATATCTCTGAGGCAAAGATTAAAGTTCGTGACATATCCACTGTTTATTGCATTAGCTCTCAGAGAGATCTGCTAAACAAATGTTGTAATACTGAGAAATCACGGTTATTCAAGCCATTAACAGTCTGAAGAGGAGATAAAAACATTTAGTTCAATTAAACTCTGCCTGAACTTGGGTCATATTTGCAATTGCACAAGTTTATTTTCACCATTATTTACATACATATTCAATTTAAAGGTCACACAAGTTCCCCTACACTTCACTTAATTAGACCTTTCAAGACTGTGCATGAGTGGCATCACTCTTTAGGAGGATATTTGGAGGATTGATGATTTTCCTTTGGTGATTTGGGCTCCATTGGGTTTGGATTTCCAGTATTTCCATCTTTTTGTGCTTCATGAAAACAAACAGCTGAAAGTAGAAACAACAGAAATATATTTTTTTCCAAGTTTGGCTAAAGTGGAAAAGCTGATGTGATCAAGTGGAAAAGAAATATCTTGATGAAAAAACACAAAATAAATAGTTTCACACACACAATAATGTGTAATACATCTTTAATCTGTTTTATTGACTTGATTTTATTATTTTAATACTGACTTTTATTTATTGTTTATTTTATTATTTAATTACTGACTCTTTGACTTATAGACTTTTACTGTTTTACTGGCTTTGTTATTGTTTGTGAATCTGTGAGCTATGAAAGTATCTATGAATCTATCCATCTATCCATCCATCTATCGTCTATCCATCTATCCATCAATTTATCAATCCATCTATCCATCCATCTATCGATCCATCTATCCATTCATCCATCCGTCCATCCATCCATCTATCTATCCATCTACACTGTCTTCTTCTACAATGGTGTAATTACAGAAGACAACAATTAAACCATTGCCCTCCACTAGAAGTTGACTACAGCAGAACAGCAGTGGGTTGAATGTGCTGGTGAATTTTCTGTCGCCTATTTTACTTTAAACTTCAGCTGCAATTTGTACAGAAACTTGTCTACATTTACGTCTCACTGAGACTCTTTAAAAGGACAGAATTAATATTATTAGCAACATTTGTCTGCTGTGAAAAAGGTCCAAAGGTGCATTGGGTTTGGTGACCTTTTCTAATTCCCCAGTGTAACTTCGGCCTGAACTTAGATCTGATCACAATCCACTGAAAATACCTGTGTGGGTGTGCGGGAACTTGTGTGCAGCATTTTCACATTTTAACAGTGTTTGCATGTCCTACACTGAAATATAAAAACTGTGCTTTGAAGCATAGTCCACGGCTCGATGATTATTGTAAATCACCATATGGGAGCTTGCAGGAAAAGCTGTGTCCCTTCCAATTAATTTGCAGCTATTGATGTCATATTATTTTATTATGGAGAAAATCCTAATGCATGTGGGTGTCCTGCAGTCCTATGGTTAGACAAGATATTTCTTTAATAATCCCCAGAGGGGAAATTCAGGAATCATTCATTCAGGTTCAACATGGATCCTCTGTCTTTTGGCGCATTTACACCGGTACCTACTCGCTTCGCTTCACTTCAGTTTTGGCGCATTTACACTGGCAATAAAGTACCTGGAACTTGGTACCTGGTACAACTTTTCATACCTCCTCTCCTGCGGTTCCAAAAAAAAGTACCTGGTCAGGTCGGAGCAGGTACTAAAATCTTATTGGTCGGAATCGTCACTACATTGTTGCGTCATCACTGCGCCTCACGTAATCTGTCCCTGCAAACACGCCATTTTTAAATCTTCGGCGAACCATGTAGACGTGTTTGAAATCACAACAAGAAGAGAAATGGCATCTGTTAGAAATCCTGCCCCATGGACTCAGGACGAGGTGCAAACCTTTCTGTCATTAGTCGCCAATGAGAAAATTCAGCAGGAGCTGGACGGCGTGGTCAGAAACGAAAGAATCGCATAAAAGATGACGTCACGAATAACGACCAGCTACACGGAGGAGGGACGATCCTCGGCAATGTAAATGCAACCGAGGGGCTGATCCCGAGCGATCCGAGGTGAAGTGAAGCGAGTAGGTACCAGTGTAAATTCGCCATTTGTTGCTGATTTTTTTCTTCTGTTTTTTAGATTTTGTCTGTAAGTCAGCTTCACTCCCAGGATACGGACGCAATGGCATCCAGAGGGTGAGACCACAGTGAACCTCACAGGACGAGCTGCTTATTTATCATTCCTAACTTTATGAGACAGTTTCACCTCATTTCACCTTTTACCGGGTGGTTTAATTAGGAAATACCCCAAAGATTAGTCCACTTGTTAATCTCACTGTCCCTTTGCACTCCTGCAGCCTCAGAGTGCAGACTGCTACCAGTACCAGTACGACAGCGGCAGTGAGGTCAACTGGGGAAGCAGAGGTAATTTAATATGAATTTAAAACACCTAGCCCTAATTAGACTGAAGCAATTAATTCAACTTTTTTATATTATTGTACTGACTTGGTTCTTTTTATCTTTTCTCCCAGCAGAGTACACGGTGAGTGTTTTAAAGTCTTCAATAATTCATTGCATGGGAAGTAGTCTATATGTTAAATAATCCCAGTGATTTTGTCACCAAGTGTGTGAACTGTTTGAGAGCATGGCTGCCTCTCCTTCCCTGCAGGTTCACCCCTATGAATCGCTCATTGTCACCACCAGAGGGCGCAACAGGCTCCCCAAAGATGTAGACAGAGCAAGACTGGAAGTAAGTTATGGATGGGGCATGATGTTAAAGAGACTGTTTCTAGTCCAGTTCAGAAGCAGAGCTCAGAGAGTGAAGTTAGAAATATGAAGTCCACTGGAAAAACACACTAATCTATGAAAGTTCTGCTGAACCTCCAACCACAGTCTGGTGGACAACTCTAAAAAATAAGTTTACATATAGTTTTAATCATTTATAAACCCAACATGTCGTGTTTTTGTTGTGGATTTATTGAAGTTATTGAACATCCACTCATTTTAATATCATAAGAAAATTTGCTTGAGGACATGACCAGATGAAATCTACTATAGTCAATGACTGTGAGCCTGTGTACACTTGGTTTAAGTTGTATCTCAGGTCATCACAAGTGGACATGGGTGTCAACGATCACACAGACACACTGAGATCCGATCACTCAAACCACATGTAGAGGTGGTCTGGGACAGATTTGACGACATATCTTTTGTAGTGTAAATGCTAATGTGTCCTGATGCGTCCCAGACAAGGACATAACTGAGGCTCCGTCCACACGGAGATAAAACAAATACATCTCCCTGAAAATGGATATTTAAATCTGTGTCCACACGAAAACGCCGAAAACGCTGTAGTCAATATGCCAGGCCTGTATGCGGCGCTGTAACGCTGCCACAGAAACACACCAACACAAGGGAGACGACACGGAGCATGCACATTAAACTCGTACGAGGTAGAAACCAACACCCACAACAACACACACTTGTTGCTCACGGTAGTTGTGTAGTTTCAGAAGATTTTGCTGTAAAAGTCAAAACAAGCCCAGTAGCTGCTGCAGCACCAATGCGACGCTGTGTTCTGACATTTTTACTGTTGTTGTCGGGGTTGTGCAGGTTAGTTAAGAGTCAGAGGCGGGGCTACGGCAACAGCGTTTCAGGAGAATGCGTTTTCGCCGTCCACACGGAGACGGGTTTCAGTGTAGACG
>OOFC01016748.1:22675-34751 GCA_900323345.1 Pseudochromis fuscus
GGGCTACGGCAACAGCGTTTCAGGAGAATGCGTTTTCGCCGTCCACACGGAGACGCAGCGGGTAGCGTCTTCAGACTTTCCCACTCTGGGACTCGGTTTCTGCTGCCAAATCTCCCTCTCCGTGTGGACGCAAGGCGTAAACAATAAAAATCTTTGCCGTTTACACTGAAACCTGTCTCCGTGTGGACGCAAGGCGTAAACAATAAAAAACTCTGCTGTTTACACTGAAACCCGTCTCGATGTGGGCGGGGCCTAAGAAGACGTCTTGAATGCTCCAACACAAGTGATCGCAGGATGGTTTGGAGACGCAACAAAGACACCTCTCTGCTGTGCAGTGCAAAGAGGCTCTGTGAGGCTTAATGAGTAAAATGTGATAACTGTTGTCCCCTTGTCTCTCTGTGTCTCAGCGCCACCTGTCCCCAGAGGAGTTTGTCCAAGTGTTTGGTATGACCATGGAAGATTTCGACCGGCTGGCTCTGTGGAAGAGGAATGAGCTGAAGAAACAGGCCCGACTGTTTTAATAACACATGGTCGTCTGTTGATAACTGCCATACCTGGAGCCGACTGGAGAGGGGACAGGGAGCGGGAGAGAGAAGGACTTCTACTCAGTTACACTGCCATGCCTGAGAACCTGTTCTGGATCTCCTCACACGACAAACCAAATTCTGGTCACACCAGCGTGGACAGAGGCCACAGAGACGTTATGCACAGACGGACTGATAAACTGTTACATGGTTGCCGGGGCAGCTGTGGCTGGAGTGGAGTGTAAGCAATAGAGACTGTCATACAGTGGTGTTGTGCTTTTCTTAAGCCCAAAGGAGGGAGGAAGACATGACTGTGTCCCTACAAGGCCACACGAGAGGTGACCAGAGCTGCAGTCCTAAAAACATAATGAGGAGAATTTTGGCTTTGCCTTATTTGTTATGCTCTCTTAGTTATGACTGTGCAGCACCAGCAATCTGAATGAGTAGAATGTAGATACAGTATATCATTTATGACACTTTATTAGTGTGAATGGTTAGGTGTGAGAAATGAGTGTGAGCCTACAGCATCACTTCGCTTTGGTTTAAAGATACATTTTGTTTACCTGTTTCCCCTTTTTTGTTTGCTCTTTCACAGGAAAATAGTGTCTGCTCTAGTTTACATGAATTGAAATAGAAAGAAAGTAACAAAACAATCTGAGGTGGACTAAACCTTTTTTAATAGTATGCGTGACCTTGGCGTTGATTTGTGTGAAAATGAAAACCAAAGTGAGAATGCAAATATACAGTTTAGCAGATCACTTCCATGTAACGCTGGTTAAATAGTGAGAGGTCACCAATAGATACAGTTCACTGTGCATCTGTGAGGTAACCTGCAAGAATGTGCAATCCAGTCCAGTTATTAGATGAAGGAAACGCCTGTTCTGTCCTGTTCCACCTTTTCTACTCATTGCAAAAGAATGACGACTAAATGTTTTAGGATGAGGGTTCTAGTCATCCATGCGTTCACTATTATTTATATGATTTTAGAATGATGATGATCCAATAATTTTGTAGCTACAGAGATTATATTCACTCACAAAGAAATGCTCTGCAAGGTATTTAACACATTGACAAAGATCCAGGGTTGATGAAGATTTTACTTCCTTTGAATACTGTTATTTTTGATTTTGTCACTAAAATTAAACTTCAAATCGAATAAAGTTGTCTCCTCTCTTATTTATTTACAGCTTGCTTCACATACACAGTATTTTGTTAGAGAATTTGAATGTGTTACATAGCTAGCTAGCTAGAAGCTTAGCATTTTGTAAAGACTGGAAAACATGGGGAAATAGCTAGCTTAGCATTCTCCAAAGTAGCACCTAAAAGACGAAGTGGTGATGTCATGAATTGGTTTAACTAGTATTTTAAAGACAGGAATTGATCATCTGGCCATCACCATGTTGGTGTTTTGGATCCGTAAGTGACCATATTTAGATAATAGATAATAGAGCTGGGGAGGAGCGAGGGGGCGGGTCCAACTGAGCATGTAAGACTTGTTCTGTCAATCGAATCAGCTAAAATATACCTCCTGAAGCCTGATTTCTACTTAATTATGAAATAATCTTAAGATCAACCACCAGATCACTAATAATAATATTAACTTCGTCACTTATTTAACTAGAAAATCCCTTGGAGAACACAAACCTCCGCCAAGCAGTTATATACACATATGGTGAAAATGTCTGTATCTCGCTATGATAAAGAAGCTTCTAAAAATTCCTGGATCCAGATAATTATCCAGAAAACCACCAACATGTAATTATCTGTTCCTTGTCTCATTATGAACATTTCCAGAAAATATCATTAAAATCTGTTCATAACTTTTATTTTGTGAACAAAGAGACAAACAAATAAACAAACAAACCAACGCCTTCAAAAACATGACCTATGACTGAAGTTTAGTTGTTGTTAGTGGGTTAGAAAAGGTGGTATTGCACTTTTTGGTACTTCTGCATTTGCTTTGGTTTTTCTGTTTTATACATTTGCTTTATATTAGAGATGGACAAAGCTAATGTGATATCACCCCAGGTAGGCATTTGAAGGTGGCCATGTTGTTTGTTTGGAGCCAGAAGTGACCATATTTGGTTATAAAAGAAGGAGTGAGGAGGCGTGTCCGGACAGGACACTGCTCAAGGTGTAGGTTACTCCAGTTTATCACTTCCAAACTACCTGTAAACCTTTATCTGTCATGATTTCATGTATTTCAAGTTTGTTTTGATTATTTTCATGGTTTCTTGTATTTAGTATTTCTGGTTTTGCTTTGGTTTCCTTCATGTCTTGTCACTACATCTGTATTTTTCCACGTCATGTCCTGTGTGTTTCTGCATTTAATCTTGGTTCTGTGTATTTTCAGTTCATTTCCTGTTTTATTTTGGTAATCTTGTTCACTGTGTGTAGTTCGAAGTTTTCGTTCCTGTCACCGTCTTGTCACACCTGTGCTGACTGGCTTGTCTGCCACAGCCTTAAGCTACTCTGGCGCATTATCAACAAAGTGGAGAACTATATACACACTGCAAACTGCACCTGTATGGCAGGGTAAGTATTATTGTGTGCTGATTTCACTTTCTTTGTCTTAACAGAAATGAACAGGAACTGCTCAGATAACATAACTGTGATGTATTAGGCTTTTGCACTTGCCGGTACCCGTAGTTAATGACGGATATAAACGGAAGGTTGTCATGGTAACAGTTGTTGTGGTGTTGACGAGATAAAAACGTTATGTACGATGAAGCTCGGTTGTCAAGCCTCGTTAATATAACATAACAATCTAAACTGCCAGTGTCCAATATAACAATTATAACAGGCTGAGGCATGCACCAAAACCGCGGCTAATGTTGCTAATGCTAACAGCTAGCTTCCACACTCACTAAGGAGTCTCTGCACAAGATAAAAAACACAACAACCGGACATTTTGATGGGCTCCACGTGGTCCAGGTAAACAATGGGACTGTACTTCCGTTGCCTAAATGCGCACGCAGCTTCTTGATGACGTAGACTGTAAATGGGTCTATTGTCTGACCCACCTGTCAGGTCCTTGTTAACCCTGTATATATTCCCTTTGTGAGTCTGTCTTGTCTTTGTCAGTTTGTTTGTCTTACTTTCCCTGCCTCTGAGTTTCTCCCTGTTTATCTATTTGGAGTCTTTGATTTGGTTTTAGGTTTTCCTCTGCCCTTGTTGAGTTATGGTTATTAAAGACCTTTTTTCCTCCGGCATACTGTGCGATTTGGTCCTTCTTCCCGCTACCTGTGACATGATCTGACCTGTCAGTCAAACTAACCATGCCCTTAACTTCCTCTTCTTGAAGCCTTAATGATAAATGATTTTCAGATGGACCAAAACACAGAGAAAAAGAGATGAGTTTACCTAGTGACATCAGAATGACTTGTGAGAGTAATTAGTCATTTATGTATTTTTTTAAATTGAAGTCAATTAGAGCCAATGTTTTGTTTAGTTTTTTTTTTGACCCACGAACTTCTGCCCATCAGTGGTATTGCTCTTCTTCACACATGTTGTCTGCCTCCATCTTTTTATATCCTGTCTATGATGCAGCCCTACACGGTCTGACTTTAGGACCCAGCAGAAGAGAAGCAGCCTGCCTCCTCTTCCAACCTGCAGGATCTGTATCATATCCACTGTATCTGTCAGTAGCTCCTCCACACGCCTTCACACGCTCACTCACTCATGGAGCTGCAGTAAATCTCAGCAGCCCTCACATGGACAGCATCAGCATGGACTCAACATGTAAGTTCAGGCTGCTTTCCTCACAAAGAGTCAGAATGATTGTTTGCTGGTTTGTCAGGAAGTTTGTTGCAGAGTTTGTCTGTTTTACGTGTTAATTGATTGATTTCATGCGGCTGTCACAACACTGCTTCCTTCTGCACACCCACCCACTGTGTGTGTTTCCTTCCTGTCACTTCTGTGGCCGCAGGTTATGAACCGGGAGAGTCCTGCTGGATGCATGAACTTTTTGCACTTATTGTTCCCTTTTATTTAACAGTTGAAACTCTTCTTTGAACATTTGATCCAACCTGTAATTCCCCCTCACGTCCAGGAAAACACAATGGCAGTGCACTTTAAAGCTACAAATAATGATGCTTTGGTCTCCCTCCAGCTGCTCGGACAGCCAAGTAACCAAGTGCTGATCCACAGTTTGATTGTTGTTGTAGAAAGTGAATCTCACTCATCCTGAGTCAAGTCAAATATCTGGATGTGGACATGAGATATTTACAGACTGTGGCGGTCCTGCTAATAACTGTTTGATATTGGACACCACCACCACCAGCAGCAGCACTCAGTTCTTCACAGAGATCCCTGGAGATGTATGCAGCGCTTTTGTGTTGAAATAGCTAGAAATACAAAATGTGTTTCCACACCATGTGTTTTCTCTGGGTGGGGTGCAGCTGCCCCCTGCACGGTGACATTTTTCCAGATTGCAATGAAAAACACACAGGCTCACCCCTCGTTCAGCACAAGAATAGAAGTGACAGCGTTAATAATGCGAGGTGTGACCCAGTGCTGCAATCCAACATATGACTTTATGATTTCAGTTGATTTAAGTTTGACTGGTTTGTTTTCACACTGCAGCTGATGGTGCTGTGTGTGTGTTCACAGCTGTAAAAACTGCTCTTCGTAGACTTGTTGCCAAAGCACCAGGCAGGTAAACATGTGATAGTGATTATAACTTTAATGGACTTTTTTTTTTTTTTAACTCGACTGACGAGAGCTGAAGGGAAACAGGACAAACTGCATGTGGTGCTTTAACTTATGTGAAGCACATTTGCTTTTAAGAAAAATACCTTTGTAGTCACATGTGTCACTTCTGCTGATAGGCTGTATGTAGAAATGAACAAAGCAATCAGGGGTTAAAAAATGAGACCAAAGTGCAAATAAGTGCAATACACCAGACGGCCACTAGGTGCTGGCTCCAAAAAACTCTGGCTCCAATTGACTTTAATTCAAAAATAGTAATTTTTCAAGTCATTCTGATGTCATTACCTAAAGTTAATTCTGGGGGAAAAAAAAAATCATTAAGTACCGTATTTTCTGGACTATAAGCCGCTACTTTTTTCCGACGCTTTGAACTTAAACACCAGTGTGGCTCATGTGTCGGCGGCACGAAGCTCACAAGCTAGCAAGCTCCGTGCCGCCGATACATTTAGCATCGTCACATCTGACCCAGTCAGAGTGGACCACATGAAACTGTTCGAATAAATTCAATAGACAGGTGCGCTCAATAGTCCAGAAAATATGGTAGATACTGGGCTTCAAAAAGAGGAATATTTAGGGGCGTGGTTAGTTTGATTGACAGGTCTGGGCACCCGAACTCGACAGTGTCCTCTGGGTCAAGGGTCAAACCCACCTCCTCACTCCTCCCTTCATATCCAAATATGGTAACTTCTGGTTTCAAACAACCAACATGGAAACTTCAAAATACCAATCTCATGTCTACTCAAAGTCCACAACCGCATCATGTGAGCCTCTTCATTTCCCTGTAATGTCTGTTTCTGCCGCTCCCATCCTTAGTTTACCTCTTTTCCATCCTTCTTCACCTTGTCAGTGCAGCAGGATTATGTGGATGTTACCTCTGTGTTTGGTTTGTGTACAAAGTCAAGTCTTCAGGTCTTGTCCAAGTTTGGAGAAGTCCTGATCCGTCACTACTTTTCTTTCTCAAAACCCACAAGAATGTAGCTGGACTGACTTTGTGTCAGAGCTGTGTGTTTGGTGTAAACACCACGAGGTTAAACACACTGTGCTGGGTGGTGATACCTGCGGATCAGCCTGCTGTTTACTGGGTCCTTAAGTGCCCTGATTGGCTGCTGCTAAAAGATCTTTACTTGATCTGTCTTAAGTAAGCTTTCTGGTGTTTACCTTCAATATCAGTTAATCTACCAGTTCATTATCTGGGTTGTAAAAAGTCAGAAAATAACAAATATCTGTTACAAACTCAGAAACCCCAAGGTGACCGGAAGTAATTTTACAGAGGTTTTTCTTGTTTATTTTGCAGATTTTTTTCCTATAATTTTTTAAAATACAGAAGTATCAATCAAGTAAAAAAAATACTGAATTTGGATCATTTGAAATAACAGTAAAACATTGTAAAATTTAACTTTCAACTCTAAAATTCAGTTTTATATGGAGACTAAAGGGTGTCAAAGTACAATAACAAAAATAACTGATAAAATTTTTATACTGTATATTATACACGTCACCATATATCTAAATATATGTATATTTATTATTGTAAATATATTTCTAAAACTTGGCACAGTTAGTGACAAGTAAAATGAAGCATTGGTTCTGTAAGTTGACATAGATTTAGTTGTGAAGCAGTGACACTGAGCCAAAACAATAAAGTAGTGCATTAAACTATATTATAGTACCAAGGCCTTTGACCTATTTACTAGAAAAACATAAATCACATATTGTTTTGCTGTTGTTGAATAAGTTTCTATTGATGCTCCTGCTCAAATATCTTATCTCAAAGGTTATTTCTGTTACTTTTTTGACCCTCATGAGTTGTTTGAAGGAGTTTTATGAGTTGAGATGTTGGTAAGATTGACAGGAAGCAGGTAGGAACTTGAATGGTAGAAGCCTCTTAATATGCACTATCCAAGCCAGCTGGAGCAGCAGAGTAATAAAAGTCAGAGCATCAGGTGGGTGTGAGAGGGGAGAGGCCGTCCCTGCAGAAATGCATTGCAGTGGTGGGATTGTCTGTGATCGAGCCCAGCAGATATGATGATGAATCGTAGCTATTGTCAAGACTGTTTTTTTGTTTTCAAGCATGTGGAAGAAGTTGTGGACGATAATTTTTTGCTCTGCAGTCGGAAAGAATACATGAATGTAACATATCAGTCATGCAAACACAAGTCTGCTGCATGCATAGAAACACTGCTGCTGCTGCTCTAATGAGATGGTTGGAGTGCTCGGCATATATGCACATTCCTCAGGAAAACATATGAGAAGGGAAGTTGTGTGTTTGAGGGCTTCAGTGTGGCTCTGCTTGCTTTCCCATTGGAATGTGTTTTTTTTTCCCTATGTATGTTATTCACATAGAGGCGACATGGCTCAGAATATATTTTTCTCCAGTCTTCAGGGTTATTGTGAGACAACAAAGATTTGAATTGGTAGCAATCTGAATTAAATCACATCAGTGTGTTTAAGTGAGCGGGTTCAGAAGAGCACAGTTAAAATGCAGCCTGCTGTCGTCATCCAGCGAACGGTCGGTGACCTCACTGCGTGTGCGTCTATGTGGCAATATTTGTTATTGTGTATTCTATGCATATTCAAGGAGCAAAAGCTTACACATGTAATGTTACTCCACTGTCACATCATTCCTACTCCAGTGTTTCATAACCTTTTACTCTGTTTGAGCCAAAGTAACTAAAATCTCTGTGCTGTCAGTGGTGTCCATGAGGCACAACAATAAAAACACACTCCGTGGTTCAGTTTAATGTCAACCTTTCTTTCAGTTTAACTTCTCTGTTTCACATGCTGTTGTTAACCACTGGAGAGAAGCTCAACATAACCAAGAACAGCTTTAATGAACTCTATTAAGAACAGCAGTGAACTGAGTGCACTGTTGCTGTGACTGAACATTGTTGCCCTCTTGTGGTGAAATGGTGACAGGATCCTATCCTCTGAACTTGCCTGAAATTTAATCACTTGTTCATGGGTATTAAGTGCGATTTATTTTGTAGTTTTTTTGTAATGTTTCCAACAGATGGACGGACAAATGTACAAAAGGTGCAAAAGGTAACGCCTTGGTTAGGTAATCAAATTTATTGTTCCCCTTTATTGACAGATAATTGCTCCTATATGTGATCAAAATATTTAAAAAGCTGCCTTTTCTCTCTGCAGTCTATTATTTCTACAATAAATAGTGTTATTGTAACTGATGCAAATCCCTTGTACAATAATGAGATCCAGGATGTGAAGAGAAGGAATCTCCCTCCCTGTAATTTGTATTTATACACAAGTTTTATAAGCTGCCATGTTTTGTTTGCATCAAACTGTTCAACAGTTTTTAGACATAAAAACACATAAAAACTCACATTCTGACAGAGAGAGTATGATAACACATTCAGTATGTTATATATATATATATATGTATGCCTCATCAGCAAGAGCTGTAAATTATGGATGATTGTAGACCAGCCCTATAGCAAGTGGAATTCCCCTCTTAAACCCTGGTGAGAAGAGGTGATCGCCATGATTCATATGGCTGAGATCTGTGCAGGGCATTTGTGTGAATGTGCACTTGTGGGCGTGCACATGTGCATTGTGTGTAGGCAATGGTCATTCTCTTCCACAGCTGTTTATACAGGGTTTCCATGGAGATACCCTGCACAACAGTGCAGCAGGGGACTGCAGAGTGCACATGATACTGAGAAATGTGGAGTTTTCTCCTGCTGCAGAGGGGGAACAGGGAGCCTGCCAGGGGTGTGTATGCACACAGGTACATGCAACAGTCACAAGGAAAGTTCAAACTTTATTGGAAAGACTTGGCAGAATAAGACTTGCCTAACCTGTTATCAGGTAGGTTTTTCTATATGTTACCTGACAGCAGTCATTTAGCTTGATTCATGTTAATATGCAGGTATAAACGATGACATTTTCTTTGGCCTTTGGGATAATTCCAAGTTCAAACAGTGCATGCATGGTATAAATGGTACTGACGTGTGTGTGCTCACAAAAGTTCAAACAGAAATTCTGTGTAAAATTTGCAACAATTTAATACAAAGACAATCTGTTTTTGTAAGTGTCAATAAGAAATCCTTTTATAGGCTGTATTTATAGGAGGCAGGTTGCATGCCTTTGAAGAATATCATAGGTTTGCAATGGTTACTTTATATGATTTCAGCTCATCTGTGTTTTTGTCTGCAAGAACAAGCAGAAACTTGATATATTATAGGACTGTTCTGCAGGAAGCTGAAGTTTTTGTTGGAAATTTCTTGATGTAACTCGGGCGATTTCACAAAGGTTGTTGCGGCGGTTGTGGCTCAGGTGGTAGAGGGGGTCGCCTGTGAATCGTATGGTTTTGGGTTTGATCCCCGGCTCCTCCTGTCCACATGTCAAAGTGTCCTTGGGCAAGACACTGAACCCTAAGTTGCTCCCAGTGGTGGCTAGCACCTTGAATGGCAGCTCGGTAGCCATTGGTGTGTGAGTGTGTGTGTGAATGGGTGAATGAGTTGCCTTGTAAAGCGCTTTGGGACCTAGCTAAGGTCATGATTAGCTAGGTGTTTGATTCAATTCTGGTCTCATTTGAATGCATGTTATCAATATTCTTATTATTAAATTCAGGAATATGATGGAGAAGCTGTGATGTTCCCTCATTTTTTAAACGACTGGCATGACCACCCACGGCCCTTACAGGTCTGTCTCCAGGTTTAACAGCTGCCAGCAGTTCCTGTTAAATAGCTCAGGGACTCCATTAAAACTCATGATCTTGAAAGTGTTGACTGAAAATCGTTGCATGTTTTGACACAGCTTATTTGCCTTATGTTGTCATGATATTTCAAGCTTGCAACACTGCAGCCTTTTCACCTCTTTTTACTCATCAGATTCATTAGTCATTATGTTTGTCTCCTGTAGCTTACTGGTCTTAAGCTGCGTTGTAGGATGACAACATACTGTACATGAGTAATGACTGAAAAACTACTCAACTTGCATCAGCTCAGGATGAAGTGGAACAAAAACACTTCACAGAGGAACAAAGAAACGTTTAGCAGAGATTTTGTCATGACTGCAAAGGATGTTTTTCTGCTCGACTCTGCAGCAAGTTTCAAAGTTTGTGACGTTGTTGTGCACATTTTTTAAATTTTATGAAAAGGGTTTTCTTTGTTACAGGTTTAAAAGCTCCTAATCCACACAAAACAATGGTAATCTGCAAGGATTATGCATGACTAACTGTGATGGCTGGAGTCAGACAACAGAAATAAGAGTCTCAGTTTTCTGATGAAGAAGTGAAGACAGTGCTCGGGTCACAATCCTGTTAACACGTAAAACCCCAAATCTGGACAAAGCAGCCTTTTTTCTCCTGTTATGCATGTGTGACTAGGATTGTGTGTCTGTGTGTGTGTGTGTGAGGGCGTGTCTGTTCTGTGTATATTACCCTTGTCTGTGCAGCATCAGTAAAGCAGCACTTCCACTTGCAAAATAGCATCTTTCTCAGTATGTGAATGCTGAACTCTGTGAGGGAGACATAGCATTGTGGTGATCTCATAGGACTCAGGGCAGATATGGGATCTGAATAATACTGACTGCACTGTAGAGCCTTTGTTTGGCAGCGGGCTGAGTCATGGCCTCTGTGCCATCCTGGACCTGAATAAATCAGAGCAAAGGATGAGAAATGAGAGGGAGGGGAAGGAGGAACAGGCGTCCCTACATCATGGTCAGCTCTGTGGTCTCTGACCTTTGACATTACTCCATATTGAGACACACACAGATGCAACGGTGCCACCTGGTCGGTACTACTGTTGCATGGTCCGACTACTCTAACCCATCTGTTCATGTATTTCCACCCTCTATCTTTTTCAGGGTCGCTGGGAAGGTCAGGATATATTTGGGGAGGACAGGGAAATCCCTAAAATGATTTTCCTGTCACAGTTGTGAACACTTCATCATCAGCTGCTGAATTATGTGTTCATCAGACACAAGAGACATGAATCACAATCAGGAGTTTTTAGGAGGAGGAGAGGATGTTGTCATGCAAGGAAAAACAATAATAATGTCAGTTTAATTTATAGTTCAGGGTGTAATGCAGAATCAAAGAGGTCGTACTGCCTGCTTTCAACCATGTAACATTATACACAGTAAAATAACACAATAATAACTTTGTTTTTCAGTGGTCCAATCAAATTGCTCGAAGTGTTTCGTCCAGCCTACATGTAAATAACCCTCAGTATATTTGTTTGTTTGCTAAAAACAACTGTCATTTCTATTCTACTTAAGCAGCTATGGTTAACTTCCGGGTTTTTTATTTGTGATACTTTTATTTTGGAGAGACTTCTTCCTGTTTTAACTTTTCAGCGCATGTTACCATAGCGACAAACAGAACAAGGAAACAGAAAGGATCACACAGAGCGAAGAGTTTTGTTTTTTGTGCCTGGCAGCCCCCCTTGATGGAGTCACAAGCTAGTACGGTGTTTTTACGGTGTTTACGGTGTTTACGGTGTTTACTACCATTAAATTCAGATACATCAGTAAATGGCAACCTTCATTCGCGGGCAGGCAACTACACTACATGTCCTGTTTTAGTCGGAAATACATCACAATATGCAAGTTAAATACTCGCAAAATGCCGTTTTAGTACAACTTTAATGCTACAGCAACAATGCAACAACCATGAAATAAACATGGCGGACGTCAGGCAGGAGCAGCGTGACTTTACCAACCTGACCTGTAGCTGGGGTCCTTGACCATTTGAGATAACAGCTCTGCTATCACTGCTGCTGCTTCCCTAATTACCCAGCTACACTGAAACCACGCTTAGGAGTGTGTGTGTGTGTGTGTGTGTGTGTGTGTGTGTGTGTGTGTGTGTGTGTGTGGGCATG
>OOFC01016749.1:7858-37174 GCA_900323345.1 Pseudochromis fuscus
CTTGATATATATAAAAAAAAAAAAAAAATATAATTAAATAAAAAAAAAAAAAAAAAAAAAAAGACCTCTGCTGTTAGTGTCAGCAATGTGAAATCACCAATGGACCAAACATGAGTGGTGTGTGAGTGCACGCTGAGAGATATTTGAGAAACTGACAGAGGCCCCTCTCACCTGAGGGAGATGTCACTCCAAGCAAATTAAAGAAATCATAGCAAGGTTAATTCCGTATTCAGTGCCAACGCTGGCTAAGTGCCGTTGCAGTAAGCAATTTCCCACATTGTGTAGGGGAGCTGTGGGTACACTTCCTTGAGGGCTGCAATACACAGATAGGGCAGGCATCGCTGAAGAATCCATTATAGCATAGAGCAGCATTTTCTACATCAATTTATCCTTTTAACTCCTGAAAATGGAGAACAACCCACGTTGCTACATTGTGCACCACTGCCTTCTGGCCCCAACTCAAGGTGTGGGCCAGAACCAGGACTAGAATCACACTGTGTGCAAGGCCTGTCTGAAAAACACGCAGTTAGTCTGCCTTGATACGTAACCCCCCCTATCCTGCTCCCTGGCTGTCAATCTGAGACCACTAAAATCCAGAGAGTGGAACTGGGCCAAAGGAGCCTTAAGTCATGTCTGATTGGATGTGCTGCCACCTCCGTGACCCGTGGAATTACCTCACTGTTGCTTTCTGTGCTGACATATTTAGCCAAATGCACTGTAGGCAGCAAAACAGAATTTCAGGTGCTGTGCTGGTTAGAGAAAATCTTTAGTGGCTGTGTGATGAGACAATGCTCGAGAGGAGAATACATCGTTTGGAAAATGAACACAAAGAGCAACGGAGTAAGCTCAGGAGGAAAAATGAAGTAATTAGTTTTAAAAATGGAAAAAAAAAAGAAACGTTTTATGCATTACGATGAAAGACTTTGTTCATCCCAATAAAATATACCATCTGTCAATATAGTTTGTTTACTTAAAGCTGTGTGGTATATTTTCCAATAAAGTGTGTGTGGGAAGTATAAAAGTCAATGTGATCTAAATAAGACATACTTCTCTATCTCATAGGATTTGAGTCAGAAATATAATTTTTTAAATAATTTTATCATTCAATTTGAACAAACTGTATGTATGTATGTAACAACTGAACAAAAAGTTGATTTCATGCCACAGCTCGACTGCCTACTGCTGCCAGCACAGAACATGGGATTGAATCAATCTGTCAAACTTGGCCAACACATCCATGTTTAATACAATGCCACGAGTGAATGTGAATACAGGAACAGAAATCATAGTCAGCTCTGTTTCACTTGGGTATTTAGAGTGGGTGGTGATTCAGAAGATTTGACTGAATTGACAAGAAGAGAATAGGAGCACATGTTGGTACAATGCAAAGTATGCAACTAAAACCTAAAAAATATGTCTCCCTACACTGAGAGTAGAGCTGTCAGGTTTTCTAAAAAGTTAACTTTAAACAAATTTTGAATTGCTCATAATTCATTCGAATACATTTAAGTATCATCCTACCCCTTCCTCACCTTTTGTAAGTGGCACTTCCTTCTCATCATCCTCACATGGATCGGAGATGCACCCTTGTGGTGATGCTTTTCAAACCGTGAATACACTCTTATAAAATGCGCACTTTTGAGACTAAATAAACATAGAAACTACTTGAAGTGGTGTGCTGTGCTTGTAGAGAGACTGCAGCCTACATTTCCAACTGGTCATTACAGTTGGTATATGAACTTTTCACCCCATGTTTGAACAAATATTCAAATAACGAATAAAGTAATTGAGAGTAGTCTGGCAGCCAAACCTGTGATAAATCCTTTAGTGCTGCAATAATTAGTCAATTAGTTGATCGACAGAAAATTACAGTCTAATAAAAGATTGCCAAAATTCTTTGGTTCCAATTGTTTGTGTCTCTGATGTCAGTTTTCTTCTATAACAGTACACAGGATATGTCTGGGTTGTTACTTTTGTCCTTCATTGTCTTCCCTTCTACTTTCTGTGCCTTCATTTTCTTGCATCTTCAGTCCATCCACTCCCACCTGCCCAGGTTTCCCTCTGCTCACCTCCTTCAACTCTGCACATCCAACCCAAACACAGCCACCCACCACCAACACAGCAGACTGTCTGTATCTCCTGTGTTCCTGATGCCATTGTGTTCCTATATTCTTCTACTTTATTTGTTCCTCAGACTGTGCTTCTGCCACCTTCTGCCTGGTTTTTTTTTTTGTTTTGTTTTGTCAACTGTACCAGCTTGCAAGCTTGTTTTTTGTTGTGTGCGCATGTGGGTCCTCTCTGAATCATCACGAAAGATCAGTAATGAAAATAATCGTTAGCTGCTGCCCTAAAGTCCTTGACAACCATATGTTCAAATCCATTGCAGTGGTCTACAAATGAACAAGTTATTTATTTGAATTTCGAAGAGCATTCCCGTGAAAAAGCAGGAAAGAATCCGTCTATGTCCTCCAACTGGCTTTAAACACGGTATGTGTTTGACAGCCGTCTACTCTTCATCATGTTACAGACACTCCAATAAAGCCTGTGCCCATTGAGCGCCTCTTTAGTTAGCAATACTGGCGTCTACAGCTGAATGAGGGAGTGTTAGACACGGATCCTGCTGTTGATATCTGAAATTCGAAATTCACCGCCTAACTCTTTAGCTCTCGCCTCCCATCGTGTTTAAAGCATGCTCAAGTGTCAACCCTTGAATTGCACATCAGTTCAATGCAAACCATGAGAAAAGGAACCTGGTGGTGAATGAGAGTTCCCTGGTGAACGGGCCGCCGAAAACTTGCTTAGCGCCTCTCAAAGAGCTGCCAAACTCCGGCGCGATGTGGCAGGCGTAACTCAAGGTATGTAGCAATGATAAAGTCAAGCTTGAATAATTCATCGCAGCGTCGACATAGAAATCGACTGAGGTACTGTACTGCACTTGCTGTTACCGCTTAGCTCTGTTGGATCCAGCTTTAAATAAGCTACAGTACTCATACTGTAGTGAGTTGTCAGTGTGGAGGATGCTGCTGCCTACCCTCCTTAGGGTGTGTTTTGGGGAGGATATGCCTCATGCACTTAAATGAAAAGGCAAAACATATACAGTATTGATAAATGTACAGTAGCTCCTTGGAAATAGAGAGGGGAAAAAATGTGTCCCAGCTGAATCCTATCACAGGAAACAATCAAATATGTATTCTAGTGTTCTAGTCAGCCTTTTTCAAAGGTCACACTTCTATCCCATGGATTCAAATCTCAATGGAAAAAGCTTATCAAAGCAATTTTCCCAGCCATCCAGCCATCCACACAACCAAACTGGATTGAAACAGACTATGTTAAAGGCTTTTCCTCCCTCATCCCACACCCACCTCCCTATGACCTATGAAAGAGTGGGGAGGAAACACAGCACAGTACTCCATACGTAGGCAATACCCTGAAAAGCTGACATGTCACCCCTTCAAATGGAGGCTTTAGCAGTGGAGTAAGTAAGGATGTCAAGGGCTAAATTAATAATGACAAAGTAGCGTCTGGGAGTAATACAACGTACTTGATCTGAAGGCACTTCTTGTTTAAGTTTGTTTTTATTTAACCACACTTATCTGGAACATGTTTTAATGACATTAAAAGCCTGAGGACGGAGCTGTAGGTGAAGTCGGTAACAATAATACATGCGAAATGAGGCTGTTTCCTGCTACTTTTTCAAACTAGTCTGGGGCTGAATGCTCGCTTTAGGGCACATTTACAGTGGATGATAACAGTAGGGAGAGCATGAAACATTCACTTTGCACATCCAGATTTTACCAGCTGATAGGTGGACTTGAGCGGGCTTTTCCGATCGTAAGCATCCTTATCGTGCAGCAATCACCCCAAACTCCTGAGGACTTCACTGTCAAGCACAGTTTTGTTCATGGCTAATTAAACAGAACACAAAACTGCAATGATTCTTCATGCACATTAAAGTCCCGACATATGCTGGTACCATTCCCTCTCCGAGTAGCATGTCAACAAAGATGATCTGTGGTTTTCAAGTACTTGCTTCAGTTTGCCTTTCTCTAATTGAAGAACACGCATTGACTTTATATGCACAGATACTGAGCCAAATTATCGTCTCAATAAACAGTTTATGGCCACACTTCAGTGGATGCACAAAGTTTATTATTAGCTGGCAGTTTGCTGGTTGGCAGGAAGGGGAGAGAGGGGGAAAAAATGCAAACACAAAACAGTCGGAGTGGGAATAGGAACTTGACAGTCAGTCAGGGCAATTTATCATTCTGTCAAACTTCACTGACTGCTGCAGCAGAACTATCTACAGTGCGAAAAATCCACACCCCCACTCCAAAAAGGCTGAGTGTTAAAGAGAGAGAGGCCAAAAAAATCAAACCTGCCATGTAGACATGTTTGTCATTTTATAGCCATTGCACCTGCTTGGCCACATGCCAGTGAAAGTCATTACCCCTGCCAAATACAAGTGGCCAAAATATTTGTAGTGTAATATTCAAGTGTTATTGATATTACTACAACTCACGAGGTGGTTTAATACATTCACATTCGTTTTAATGGGAATAAACAGTTGGAAAGCTGTTTCCTAGTCTTTTAAATCAACTTGTTTTACAAGACATTACCTGAGAGTGAAAGATATACCTCAATTTGCATTTTGGCAACACAACTTTTTCAACAGAAATACTGCAGATACAAAAACACTAGTCAATCAGGACATTTTCCAATTTGGCATCTTATAAGCAGAATAAAGAAAGATGCTGGAAATACACACCTAACAGCAGACACAAAGTTGCAAAGTAAAAGTTAAGATGGATGAGAAACTGATCCTCCTGGAAACATCCACCATATACAGACTGGACAAAGCTAACGTGACATCAGCTGTTAGTTTGGCGACTCACATTTTAAAGACAGGAGATTGGCACTGGAACGTCACCATGTTGATCGTTTGTAGCCAGAAGTGACCACATCTGGATATAAAGGGAGGATGAAGGGAGGAGTGAGGAGGCGGGTCTAACACTTGAACCAATGTGTATGACACTTATCTCATTGGAGACAAGATTTGTCAAGCCTGATATCTCCTTAAATATGTTTTTGTTCTTTTTCCAGATGGACCATCATTAGTAAGAAGAGTTGACTTTAGCTAATGATGTCAAAATATTGACTCGTGAGTATTTCATGATTGAAAATATAGATTTTTTTGGTTGTCTAGTGGCCGTCAAAAGCATTGCACTTTTTTGAACTTCCGCATTGGCTACTTTGTTCATTTCTCACTGACCATGACCATCAGGGTTGGTGTATAACCTGTATCTCTACTAATACCATAACAATTTGATTATAAATGACCAAATATCATAATTAACATGTATAATTCCAATATAGTTGATGTATTTATTATGTTTGTTAGACTTTCCAGCATTTTTCTTTGCTTTTACGTCCTGTATTTGCTTGTGTTTTATTTATTTGAAGCACATTTCTTCATGCCAAGTACGTGCTGTACAATGGTCAAGTTTCAGTTTCGATTTTCTTTATAAACCTTAACCTAAAAAATAAAAGTAGCAAGTAAGCACACTTGGTGGGACTCCAAACTTATTACTGTTGCAGCATGTACCTGAGCATATTTTTAATACATAAGCCTCCATCTGTCTGACTTCATATATCACCTTAAAAATATGCAGTTTAATTTATATTTACTCCCTGCAAATAATACCCTGATATTTGTAGGCCTCATGAATTCATTTGCAGTTCGAGTCTCAGTACTTGAGATCACGTTAGTTCACTGAAGGTCTGCTACCATTTGATGGCTCATTCATAACTGAGATAAATATTTCCATATGCTGTGATTGTGTGTTGAAGTTGCCTGCGTGCTGGTTGAAGTACCCTGCTCTGCATATCCAAGAGATTTAATGGAATTCCATCGATAGGTAATTAGCCTATTACAACCTTTCAGTTGTACCACGTCCTTTGGACAAATCGCCCTCACTACAACTGACTCAAAGATCCCATGGCAAATGGCTTCTTTTCTGATGTGCTGGAAGACAGTCTGTGATTGCATTTAGTCCCGGGCCCTTTCATTTGACCAGCATATCATTTCTTCCCTGGCAAACTTCAAAGTGTGGACACTTCAAAGTAGAATGAGTGACTGCCACTCGGACTCTGAGGATGGCTCTTTTGATCATCTTCTGAAAACTCCCCTAACGCAATCAGGGCAAGCACACCAGAGAGGGAGGATTTGACAGCCATAAGATAAATGCAGTCATCCTCACAGCTATCAGATAAGCACAGCATGCTCTAATCCATTAATATGAAAATGAGGGTGGACCAGAAGTGGCTGGGTGGGGGCTTTGCTGCAACAGTTAAATGCTTTGGAATGAGTTTTCAAAGGGAGGATTCAGGATTTAAAGCATTTAATGATGCGCGTGTGCCCCGACTAGCAGCCACCTAAATAAATTATGACGATCATAACAAAGCTCTTCTTTATTAATGCACCTTAAATGGTAGTTTACAAAATGCCAAAGCAAATCTGAGGGCTCCCTGCAGAGATGTGGAGCTGAAATCCTTCTACAACATCTTTTCAGTACTCATCAAAATATTTGATTTAGTGCCTTAAGCAAGTAACAGAAAAATGCACTGGCTCTGAATATCTTAGTGGCAACATTTTAGTACATATGTTTAATTTATAAATACTCATTTTCAAGCTGTTAGCCAAGAGAGTTACACCAATCTGATTATCTTCTTACCATCTTTCAAGACTTGGGATATAATAGATACTAGACAGCAAGTGAACCGCCATCTCTTGCAGTAAAGCAAGCCGTAAAAACGGGCGTATGAGCACAAGAGTCTGAGTGACTCCACTAAATTGCGATGGTTAGACAACCACACTCCGGAGCATCTTCAAAACTGCAGCTCTTGTGGGATGTTTCCAGTATAAAGTGGTTAGTAACAACCAAAAGTGGTTCAAGATAGGACAACCACTGAAAAGGCAACAGGGTCATGGATTGCCAAGATTCACTGATGCTCAAGGGGAGCAAAGGCTGGCCCGATCCCACACTGTAGTGCCAACTGTTTGAAAACCTTAACGCTGGATATCATAGAAAGGTGTCAGATCACACAGTACATCACAGACTGACTTCACATTGAAGAAAAAATGTAGAGGAATGATTAGAGGAACATGAAAGCTGCTGACTTTGCCACCAAATCCCCCACATCTCAGTGTCTGTGAGGCTGTTTACACGTACTGGGCGATCGGATCACAAGTGGACAGCCGAGACGCATCTTTGTTTGGGTGGAAACAGTCTCTGTGGGATGTGCTGAACAAAAAGTCCAATCCACAGAGGCCCCACTTTCCTACTTGCAAGATTTAAAGGATCTGCTGCTTGTGTTTTGGTGCCTGATACCACAGGACACCTTCAAAGAGGTCTCGTGGAGTCCAGGCCCTGATGAGTCAGAGCTGTTTTGGTTGTAGCTGATTGGTGCATATTAATATAAACTGCTGAGAGAACTATTTTTTTTGTTGTTGTACAAGCTTTTCCAAATTAATTCTTGTAGAAACTGCATTTGTTCGATATACTCAACCTGCAGCGATGGCTCAGGGAATACAGGCGTAAGTATCAATTATAGTTTACACCAAACAAACTGGTCTTTATCATTGTATACGAGGTCAGTTATGCAAAAAAATATACATTAGGCTAGTGTTTTCTTGTGTGGTCAGCCCAGTGTAGCGTCGCCCCACCAGCTTGACAGGTCTCATTAAGTGGGATGGACCAGACTATGGATGAAAACTCAGGGGTGCACAATGTCAATACATTTGAGAGAAATAGATACGCCGGGAGCTGCTTGTTATATTTGCAATGTAGATGTTGTTTTTTTTTTTTTGTATTTTAATTGTAAAGCTTGATCCAGAAATCTCCCAAGACGAGCCGAGGCTGAGTTGGGACACATTATTTTTAGGTGCATAAACAAGTAAATCCCTCATGCTACCACCGAACCTCGTGGGCTGTTTAGACCTGAGGTGAGACTCGTGCATCCATCCAATCGCATTTCTCTCACGCTGCATCTCTTTCCCCTTCCCATGTCTTCATCCTCAGCACTCTCTCATCCTATCACCTATTGATCCTGTGTTTTCTCTCATTTCCGCTCTTTGTTCACCCACCCATCCATTTATTCATCCCTCCATTCATTAGCATATAGGTATGTGAGAGGTGAAGTGAACTCACCTAATGGGGTTATGTGTCTCCAGGAAATGGTTGGCTCGGGTTTCCCACTGGCTGTACAGATGAGCAACACATTGCTGCCCTCGTTTACCGTGATGTCAGAGGAAATGTCATATATCTTGGGAGGAACTGCGAAGACAAAGGACAAAAACACAGATTAGTAATTCGCACTGCAACCTCTGGATCATCTGTAATTTTATGGATCGCATTAGAGCAAAAAAAGGAAGGCATGGTGGAAATATTTAGAGTGAGTTAAGACCTACATGCTATTCCTCTCTTAACTGTATGTACACTCACGCAAGGTCACATTATACTCAGTATCAGGGTTTCATTGCCATCTTGTTAAGTAGTCTCTGTAGGGAGGGAGGTTTTGATTTTCTCCTTGCCAATCACTGGCATCCAGCTGCTCCGGTGACATTTTCAGTCACGACTGAGGTGACGTTAGGCAGTGTACAGCGACTGTAGGTTAAGCAGGTTTATAGAGAAGACAATCTGCAGAGTGAAAAGCATCGAGGCACAAAAACGTGGCTTTATACGAGACAAGCAGGCCGTTATCTTTGTGCATCAGGACACCTCAAAGGACAGCCACTTTAAAATGGAAACTTACCACACAAAAAGGATCAGCTTTTAATTAACCCATGACTAATAACTTGATTTTTTTCCACCAGATAGACATTAACATGCAGACTCAGGAGTTAAATATGGGCAACACTACCACCGTTACCAGTTAGCAACCAGCATCACTTCTTAAATCACATTTCAAACAATGATCTGCAAATAAAATCAGTCAAAAAAAAATACATTCAAAGTTTTTATTGTTCATACAGAATTTTTTGGTTTTTTTTTGGAAAGACTGCTGCAAAGAGCAACACTTAAATTAGCACGTTGAGTCCTAAAAACAAAACGGACATAACTGCACACGTCTAAAGCTTCTAATGAGGCTCTGCAGTGTACTTGTTTATTTATGTTTGTTGGATTTATTATGGCACAGCTGTGTCTGCATACATAAAAATTCAACTTATTTATTTTAAAGTTGGACAAAGATAAACATGAGCATCAGGGATTGAACTGATGATTATATGTATGTACCTTTAACTGGCTGTGGTCTTCCTCAAACAGCTTCACAATCACTAAATCTTTTTGAATCATTCAATAAAAGATGAATGATTCACAGATCTGGAACCCGGCTACACTGAAGGTGTTTATCATAAATCCGAGCACGCGCCTAAAAAGCGTATTTCTGAAAAACAAAAAAAACAACAAAAAAAAAAGAAAATTGAATTTCTTTTCTATTGAGGGCAGCTCATCAGCAGTCCCTGCTGGACATCACTTACAATCATAATTGGCAAGTTTCTGGACACTTCAATCCTCCTGGTGCTTTGATGTTAAAAGCTTCGGTATTTAGGCTGCTCAAAACACAGAGAGACGCGCATGCAGCCACCCACAAAGACATTTAAACACATTTAAATAAGCACACACGCAGGTGCTTGTGCGCACACACAGACACACACGTACAGGCTTATGAGAGACTATTTTAATCTGCAAGATTTGAATCTCAGAGGGAGCTTTTCCGCACTGGACTGTGCTATATAGTAATGGATTCTCAGTCATCTGGGTCCAACTATTCTACCCTCTGATCTCGCCTGATGCCTGCTAAAAAATAACAAAAGAAAAGTTGATTCAACATTTTCCAGAGTTCCTCTTTAGAGCCTCCAACACTTTTTAGAATCACATGGTCTCTTTTGTCATTGAACTCTGTCCACTCTGACTACATCCACCCTCATCTGTTCCTCTTCACTCTCTATTATGAGCCACAATACAGAGGATGACGCAAAGAGCACACAGCATGGATAACAACCATTTTATATCGAGTGATTACATTTAAGGTACTGCTCTGTTTTAATTTGTCATTTTTTTGTGCGAGTGAGAAAAATAAATGCATTAAAAAAACAATCTTAAAATAATAATTTGTGGTCTTAACTCTGTAAAATGCATTAAACTGCGAACTGATCATCTACATTAAGGCCATAAACAGGGTGCTATAACCTAAATGCACTTAAGTGCTCTGATTGCATATTAAGAGCAAATAGCCTTCAATCAAAACAGGATGAGGCCTCATTAAAAGCATCCATACTCGTATAAGTGGAACCTCTGAAGCACAAGGAATAAATGCTTTAAATGGCACCACCCCAGTCTGTATTGACCCAGCCTTACACAATGATACATGGGAGTGTCAACGAAAAAAAAATCTCAGCACAGGAATTTTTTTTTTTAGTTTTGTTTTGTGGGGGGTTCGGGGGCGGGTGGGGTTAGGCGTCATTTTTGATCAACAGATCTGAACCTAAATGAGATGAAAGTGGCAGACCTTCAGTGGGAGAGGACCGGAGGCGATGTTGAATCTAGGTTATTGCTTGTCAGACTCCTGTGTTTACTTGCTGTAGGACCCCAGTGTTGACACATCTCCTCAGTGTCTGATAGCACAAAATTGAAAATGTTGGGGTTGTCTACTGATCCTATCTCTCCTTGGCAGGGACTGAGAGGTTTTCAAAGGGTTAGATGAAGAGCCCCTCAGCTTTTCAGTTCAGATTTTTTAACTGTATAATACTGTTTGCTCCAGCTGGGAATAACAACCAAAGTCTGGCAAACAGAATAAAAGATCAATACAAGTCGAACTTTAGACAATAAAATGTGAATAACTTTCATCATCTGTGGAACAACTGAACAGTAATTTATTCACTAGATAATAACCCCATGCGTTTGTTTCATGTTAAAATCTCCTCCAGTAAGAAACCTACTTTCTACTTTTGCATTGTAAACATTTCTTCTTGAAAGTACACAATGTGTCTTGCAGTTTTTTTGTGGTAAGGTTACTCCACTCCTGAACTGCAGTACAATAGTTTTATTATGATGACGTGCTAAATGCTGTCCTGTCTGTCTTTCACTGTAAGCGAACCAAGGCCACAATATTTAAAAGACGCCACAAAAGACGCCACAACACTTCAAAAACGTCAAATTCAAGTGAACTGAAAGTTTTCAAAGCTGCTGGATAATTCGGAGGAACTAGTGTAGGGTATAGTGAAGAAGTGATAGTGTGACTTTAGATACTTCATGTATAAACAAAATATGATTCTGCCATCTGTTGAAAAAAGAATCATAAACAGGATCTCATGAGCGGGTGTCTCGTTGCTAGGTTACGGTGTGGAGACAGTGCAAGTTTTGTTTCTGAGCGATCTATAGGCCTTACACTTGATACGGACGACCTAATGGAGTTTCTATTTGGCAAATAGGAACTTAAAGTGAATCCAATCCACACCCTCTGATGAGAAAATCAAGTTGCCGCAAAAGTTACAGGGTTCCCTTTATGTCGACTTTCCAGTTGCGGTGGAAGCACTTGTGGGAAAATTCCACAGTAAATTATTATATATGAAAAGCATTGTTGTGTGAACACAGTAGAAAGGACCCATCTTAACCTTGTACTGAGGAAAACGACAAACCAAGGGAGAGAAGGTCTACTATTATTATGCTTTTTGCACAGCAGCATGAGGCAGAAACGAGGCGTAAACATAAGAAAGAAAAAAAATAATACATATAGAAATACAGCATTCAAGCAGAATGGTCACCGCAAACTCTATTGAGAGTTTTCGACAATTCCATCTTGAATTTCGCAAACACAAAGAAAAAATGCAGCTCGACCACATGAAAGGAGTCAAGTCTTTGAGTCGGAGCAGAGATGACAAGGTTCCTGTGTTTGCTAAAGTGATGCCGTGGACTCTCAAGGCGGTGTGTCTGAATGTCGATGGCAGCATAAGGCTGTTCTGAAAATGTTGCACTGTAGAAGCCAATGTAGTAAATTCCTTGACCCGATCGACCCTGAGCAACACTTGGCAGAGTGCTTCAGGTGTATATTTTCATCTCATTTTTTTCTAACCTGAATCATTGGCAGACAAGAGCGTAACACAGCGCGGTGGCATACGTACTAAGGACTGACTCTACCTCTGCCAAGGTGTTCGGCTCCTACCAGGATCTTTGCAAATGAACACGCTGTCAGGACGACACCTCGTTTTGCCTCAACACCCTGGTTCTAATTTAGGTAACTTACCTACTTGGACTGAACAAATGAGCGTGATCAAAAGTGACTACTTAGTTAAAGTACATTAGAGAAAGACTGTGGTCAAATGAACGATGCAAATTATTCATATCAATGCTCATCGCTGCTGTGAAAAGGCTTTTAGGTGTCGTGCGAATCCTTGGTTGCAAAATTCTTGGTTAAAACATTACTTTGAAAGCCTGCAAAGTCCATTACTATTGTTTTTCCAAGGGCGCTTCTCGCTGAGTGCTCTATATAATCCCTTTCACACCTCCTCCTCCGCCTCTTGGTAACAGTTGAGGCTGCGCTCCCCCTTCAGCAACAAAACATTATAACCCTCCCCTCGATACCTACATACGCAGCTTGTTGTTTTCTTTACGTGCTAATTCATTAACGATGCTATGATTGTCATGTTTGCCCATTCCTCTCTAATTTCCCTTCTTCAGCCCAGCGGGAGGTGCTGAGAGTGAGCTGCCACAGCTGATCTGGGTGGCATCATCTCCCTCCCGGCAGACGCCTCGGGTGAATAAATAAGCCTCTAATGACGCCACCTTGAATTACGGAAATGCTTACAGCTGCACTATTAAAATGCAGGGGTTTGTCGAGTGGAGAAGCACACAACTGGGCTCTTCTGCACATTCTGACAGGCCCTCTCCAGGATGACTTCGACTACCAAATTGCAGGACCCCATTACTGGCTAAACCTACTGCCATCAAGCTCTCCAATTAGAGCCGATAGGGGAAGCCTGACCACTTGTTGTAATGGACGGCAGTATGGGCGATGAGTCAGGGAGAGCTGAGAGGTGGGGAGGGAAGGAGAAGCAAAAAGGAAAAGAAAGTCATCTTTTATTTTCCACCACCATCCTACACACAGCGTTAAAATGGACGAAGGTGCTGTTACTGCCCCGAGCATATTCCCTGTCCAAACACAATACGGTGTAATGGTCTTATTAAAACCCAGTCGTTTACTGATCTGAGGACAGATCTTCTTTAATCAGCAGCAGGCAGCACTTTGAAATTGGATTTGGGGCAGATTTAAGTTTCACTGTTCAGCTTTGCTTGATATAGTGAATAAATCCTGGGGAGATTTTTAGAATAGATCCTCACAATCCTAACATTACCTATTCCAAGGTTTACCCAAACTGCAGGTTGTTGAGATGACACTAATACAGATGGATTATAATATACCTGTAAAATATACCAGTGTTTCCGGGGTGTAATATACACCTCAGTAATGAGACAGTTCCCACACAGCTATTGCTAAAGGTTTTCAATTCAATTCTTTGCTGCATGCAGCAAAAAAAAAAAACCCAACTTCCAGTCTGTTAATTAGGTGTCAGACACAGAAACTAAACACAAACAGTGACAGATTATATTACTCAAAGGGATTACCACCATTTGCAGTGTCATAAAGAAGGCAGAGATAATTTGTAGTACTTAACTTTGGAAAAAGTTCATCCAAGTTGAAAGAATTTTTATTGGATATAAAGTTGTTTTTTTTCCACCGGTTGTCCCAGAAACACATAACCTAAGTAACAGGAAAAGCCTTTGCCCTCCAAATTAGCATTTTTTGCCTGTAAAGATCTCCCGTGCCAGCAGAGTATGCTTTCAAACAAATAACACACCGTGCTCCCAGACTATAAACTCTGAAAGTCACCCCCCCCTCCAATATCACCTACTGTGCTCCATACTGTTATTAAACATATCAATCTCCATCATTTTCAACAGAAAAACACACACGCCAATAATAAAAAGCAATAAAAATTTTCAGAAAAAGGGATGTTTTCTTTTTCTTTCCATTTATTTGAGCCCAGCAGCAAGAGAGGAGGTGGACTAAGTGGTGGAGTGGCAGGGCCAAGACATAAAACCTCATCAGCCCTTATTGCTCGTCTGTTTTTGGCATCTCTTCATATTCTAAGATCTCCTTGTGGCTACGATGTTGGGTAGGTTAATAAAGGATTGAGATGTGAGGGGTTGCAGCAGACAGCAAATGGCAAAAGACACAAATAGATTCCTGGCAAGTGCACATTAGCTGATGAACATTATTCCATAATGGTATCATTATGTATGATGAATCCAGTGATTTACGCTATTAATGTACGGCAGGAATTTGCCTGAGGGCCCAATGATAGCGTGCGATGGAGTGGGAGAACTGGTACAGTATGATGATAAAGTGCATGTCAACAGCAGCGCTAGCATCTATTGCAGCAGAGAGATTGGTGCCATTGAGATAAACACACCTCGGGTACTGTTGCAATACAGGTGCAAATCTTCAACAAGGGATTCTCCTGTAGTAGCTTTTTTCTGTGTAGGCGTGACCTAGTTGTGCATTTTTTTTTGTTGTTGTTGCTGCATCTCAACCTACACCTCATTGTATCGCTGTGAACGCACCTGGCATACATTCTTACAGTAAAATCTATGCCCATTACTTTCAGAAGCGACCCTGAAGTTATATTTTTCTCTCAATTTATTTCAGTGGCCCACTTTTTTGGCTTCAAGCGCAGCATTCCTGCCTCCAACTGAAACAAAAATGACCCCAATACCATGGTAACAATAATGTAGTGGTGAGGTGATGATAGCCCCCGAGGAAGAGAAAACATTGAACAATTCCACCTCGAATCTCCAAAATGAACCTGCGATGTTGCTGCGGTCGTGTAGTGAAGCGATTTGAAGTTCGTGGGTAGTCGATGGAAATAAAACGCTGGGAACAAGCCCCTCCCTCCCCAGTGGAAATCTGAGAAAACTATGGGCAAACCGTTTTTGTTCAACTAGTAATTAACCATTCGTTTATGATAATATTCCTGTCATGACCTAATGGTGCAAAAATAACATGCTTCCGCAAATGTCACAACCGATACATATGATGAGTAATTGCCGATGAGGTTAACGATGCACAAAGCCTGATTATGGAGAGCTTGTTACCAATTTCATGCACTTCTGGGGAATTCATGAATTAAGGGAAATCAATTGATGAAAATGAACTTTTCGAAATACCTTGTGAGAGGCAATTAATCTTCAGTGGGAGAGCTGCACTGGGCATGTAATTCAAAGATAAGCTATCTAATTTATTCATGCTAATCAGCGTCTTTCAGCCACAGCATCTTGCTTATAAACAAAAATTCCTCTACATGGGACACTCGCTTTTCACTCTCAAGGATGATCACTGGTTTTTCAATTAGCTGCACGGCTACAAAGTGTCTTTGATAGGCGCGGCCACGCGCAAGGCTTTAATTCAAATGGTTCATTGTCATAAGGAGACGCTGAGGCTGTCAGAGGGCAGGGTGCTTTCCAACTACAAAATATCAGCCAGTGACCAGACGACCGTTGCTATGGATGATCTGTGCATCTCAACTCTAAGGCTGTGTGTGAAGAGTGTGTTTGTGCGTGGGTGTGTGGGTTTGTGAACTGGGTGATTTGATGTGAGGACACAAAGCTCCGTCTCCATCTGTCACTGGGCCTTGATGCTGCGCTAAAGGTCAAAGTTCAAACTTTAGAACCCAGGTCGTGATTAATGGGGAGAAAGCAGTTGGCAGCTATAGCAGACAAACACGACACCCACTCATGGCATGGAGCTCGGCTCAGCGGGTGCTCGGCTCTGCTCTTTACTGGCCCTTTGCTCATCAGTTTGTCATACTCCATATCTACTGAAAGGCATTCGGTCCCATCGTTACTGTAGTCAGGTTCACGTGGTATCATTATCTTTAAAAACTCTGGGTCATGAGTCAAGAACTTCTAACAAGACAAAGTGCAGTCCTGTCAGGATGAGGCAGAACATATGGAACTTTTTTATCTTTAACCTTAAAGGGATAAAGATAAAAGTCAAGCATTAGAGATATAAAATGACCCCACATAGAAAATGATGCTAAAAACTCCCCACTGCTGGGAAATAACATGTAAGAAATGTGGAAAGCCCTTTTTTTTCTGAATCTGTCAACTGTCATACTTCTCAAAGCGCCCTTAATACTTCTGATGAGAGTCTTTTAACATATTCTCGTTCGTGCTTCTAGAAAACCCATCACCGTCAGAGCAATGCGAGATGCCCTGCCTTTGTTCATCCATTTGTAATGGCATTAAGCTATTACCTTAAAATATTAATATGTATTCCTGATTGGGTCGTGTGGTGGTTAAAAAGTCTGGATTTTCAATAAGAGCAGTGAATTGTGTGAAAGGAACAAAGAAGTTTTGTGAGAATGAAAGTCTAAACACATTCACGCAGGGTTTGTTTGTTTGTCTAACTCACTCTGTCCTGATTTATTTCTCTCATTGGTGAGTCATATAAGTCCATGATAAATAGCGCCGACTGCCAAACAATTCAAGGTTCAAGTGCTGGAGAGGATTAGCGATCATTCTCGGAGTGTGTGTGGTATGTGTGACTGCGCACGCCCACCGACACTGAAGGTGTTTGCATACAGCGTGTGTATTGTTGTTTGTATGTGTCAGCTGCCACATTCGTTTTTCTGATGGCGCCCGGTATCGACTGGCTCTCTTCAAGAGCTGGTAGCTGAAGATTTGGACTAAACAACACGTAGGTAATACGCGGCGATTCGTACCCGCTGAGGACTTCGGAAAAGGCCAAAGTCATGAATATTCAGTAAATTGCTCATTATTTAAAACCCTCGGCTACTTTGCAGAATACAGATGTCAGTTCCTGCTATTTGTTTACGCCGTTACTCTGGAGTGATAATGATGCTCATGCAGGACATCGGTGACTCTGATCGTTTTACATAATAAAGCTTCTCATCTCTGATTTGACGGTGTTTACATTCTGTGTCACGTCCTTTCTAATGAACACTGGACTCTCTCATAAAGCAGGAGGGCGTCTGCAACCGGATCCTAACACAGCTACAAGTCAAGGAAGCAGACTGAGAAAGGAAATCTTTCCTTGCTCTTTAATTGCACTTTGGGCACCAGATAAATTTCAGGGAGGAGACAGGCGGGCGGCACCCCACTGCTGGTGGTCAGTCTGCATTCAGGGTGATGTATGCAACAGTGCTGTAGGGCCAGGGAGCTCAGCCTGTGATATTTATCTGCCCAATTAAGGCCAGTGTATCTCTGACATGTCTGCCAATGCTTCACCTCCAGCAAATCTGTTTCACAGCCATCCCACTGTTGATGAAGGTTGTATTGTATGATAAACACCGTCTAGAGAACCAAGCGTGCCTGGATCCACATAGAAGTGAGAGAACCTTTCTTTCTGTTGTGATTTACACCTCTAAGAACCAACTGTTTAACACCACAAAAGCCATGGGCTAACACCACTCACTGATGGAAAATCTGAATTTAGATTATTCACACTCAAGCCTGCCTGGCTCATCTTACCACGCTGCCAGAGTAGCTTTCATGTCCACAATCAACAAAAGGAAAAGAAAAAGGAAAAGAGAAATTAAATTATGTACTAGATTAAAATGAATGTCATTTATTTTCATTTTATTCTACATTGCAGACTGGTGTACATGTTCACTTGTGAATTTCACTGACCTTTTTTTTTAGCTCTCATTTTAGGTGATTAGCTGTTCTGATCAAATATGAAGATCAACTTTGTTTCATATGTTGTTAAAACAAGATTTTACAGGACAGGACACATTAAGTTAATTTGGTGAATGCCAATGTTTGAATATAAGGATAGTCATCCAGACCATCATAATACTGAAATAAATATGGAGACAAGCATTCAGGGCTTACAGTATATCAAAGGACTGCCGTTCATTACCTCTGCCAAGGACATTATGTCCTCATCTGCGTTGCTTTGTTGTCTGTCCCTTAGTGTCTGTTATTATGGAAAAACTCAACAGATATTGAGGATTTTTTAACCCATTATCTGAAAAAGAAATGATTCAATTTTGAACAAGATCCGAGAATGGGATCTTGTTCCAGAAAATGCTGATTACCGTATTTTCCGGACTATAAGCCGCTACTTTTTTCCGACGCTTTGAACTTAAACACCGTGTGGCTCATGTATCGGCGGCACGAAGCTCGTTAGCTTTTTACAAGCTAGCAAGCTCCGTGCCGCCGATACATTTAGCCTCGTCACATCAGACCCGGTCAGAGTGGACCACATGAAACTGTTTGAATAAATTCAATAGTGGCTTATAGACAGGTGTGCTCAATAGTCCAGAAAATACGGTATTTTTCTACCTCTACCTCATGATATATTAGAAAGTGGTTTAAATCAGAAAAATCTGAGCCATTGTGAAATGATTCATTGATATTAATTAGGAAAAAAAAAGAGAATTTCTGTGACAGTGAATTTTTTAAAGACTTGAGTGTGTAATACATCTTCACACTTGTAAAAAGAATTACTAGAAATAAGATGAATCACTCATTTAAACAGCTACAACTCAGATTAGCACAACCTCACCAGTCAGACATGCTGTATTTAAAAGGACTACAACTGAAAAATGCTGTGAACCACTGGACCAGAGGAAGTGGATGGACTCACTTATCGAACATTTGGTTTAATTAGAAAAAAAGAAAAATGGTGCATATGCATACACACTTTTTTATTCTTTACAAAAAGGACAGTTGACACACATCAAGACTTAAAACAAAGAACAGTTGTGAACAAGTTGTTCTTTAATTGAAATAATTATCTCATGTTCAGCCTTGACTCACAAACAGGATTAGAAACTCATACCTGTGAATGTTCCCCACAGTGAAACAGCTCTGATCATTTGGTGCATGCACACATATTGTACTAACAGTAGGAACAATGCACTGCTTACAACATTATTAATAACTAATCAATCCAATGTGAGGATCAGAGGATGGTTGAGTTGAGGTAAAGACGGGGATCTCTTTCTTGTTCCCCTCATCTCATCTACTCTCTGTTAATATATGATCCCAGTCCAGCGACACAGCAACAGAGCACAGGAAATTGATGCTAATGCAACCACCACTTCACCTCCGTTGATGGATAGGGAGCCACACGGTGAAGACAAAGTGTGGACTCTGCAAAAGCAAGGGATTCATTCTGGCTCTGACGGATATATGTTTGTCGCAGGCCGAGGCCCAATCAGCATTTCCAGGCAGGCCTGGTGTTTTCTTTAAGTTGTAATCAGGGAAATGAGCCCATAACTTCCACTGTTAATCAATGAAGCTGTTTGCAGCACTGGATGAAAGTATATGTAAACAGAGCTGTTGAATTATTGGCGTTGATTACATAGACTGTGAGTCAGTGGAGGGATGGATTAGCCTTTATTTTTCTTGTGCAACAAGTTGATAGTTAAATGAGATCCAGCTTTAATAATCGTCCCCTCGTATTTGCAGCTGGTGAAATGGGCTAAACGTGGTTGGAAGTAACTTGAACTTGAGTTGTGTTCAGTTGGTGGAAACTGTAGAAAAATTTGATGATACAACACATCTTTGATTTTTAGATATATATAATTGTAACGATTAGATCAGGATTGGGTTTATTTATGACAATTGTTGACATATTGTTGACAAAAATCAACAATAAAAATAGTTGCCAGACAGTGTTTTTCCTATCTCTGCTAGTTGCACGTTAGCATTTAGTGGCAAGATGGTGGCGTCCTAAAACATCTAAAGTCTGGGACCACTTAACCCTGAATACAGAAAAGAAAAGGATTACTTCCCTGTTCCTGTTTAGAAAAAAATTACACCGTTTTATTTATAGTTTATATTAATAGTGAGCACTGTGCCTGTCCTTGGGTTGGAAATGGGAGATTTTTTATTTACTTTTTGTTGCAGCTAGCAGTAGCAGCTAGCAGTAGCAGCTAATATCAGCAGCAAAGTTGATTAAAAGCTGTATTTTTGACTGGAGTGTCAATTTTTTTTGTCTATATTGTTAATTAGCACATCATTTTATCAGAACTTTAAAAGATGGAAGCAAAATAAGAGGCATTTATTAATTATGCAATTCATAATCTGATTAGTCGACTAATCGGTTCAATAGTCGATTAATTGATAATCAAAATAGTACTTAGATGCAGCCCTGGCAAAAAGTTATTATGTTATGCTCCTTGGTATTAGTTGAAATATTATATTTTAAAAAAATACAGTGTTATTTTTTTGTAATCTTCTTTTTTTTCCCATCATATCAATCTTAAAATCAAACCTCTGCCAAGGCATAATCCAGCCGTGCTGACAGCTCTTGGCCGAGGTGATGAGTGATTGCAGAAAAAGTCAAAAGGAGCCAAAAGTTGTTTTTTACTTTCCTGCCACACAGTTGCTGTTTTCTTCACCCACTTTAAAGTGCGAGTCTGGCTTTTCAGAGAATTTACCGACAGTGGAGAGGGTTTGAAAAGCTCTGATTTGGGGTGTGAAAAATGCCTCTTTTGAGCGGATGAAAAGTCCAAAGTGCAACAACTACAGGTTGAGCCAGGTTGTGTTTGACATCGTCTAAATGAAAGTTACACAAGTGTATGTTTTGTGCTTGTGTGTGGATCAATATCTTGGAATTTTAAAGAGAGGTTTTATATTACAACATGTGTTAATACTGTACAACTATGCTAGAAAATGACTGAAGTGGGGACCTGTTGTGTTGTTACATAACAGGAGGCGGGTGACGTCCTTTGTGAGCTGAGCCCCAAGATACAAAACGACTGAGGTCCTTTGATAAAAAGAAATGTTTTACAACAGCAGAAACAGAGGAAATTAAACTGTATCTGTAATTTCTTTAATTAACTTTCTTCTCTCTTTATTCCCTTAAAACTAAACTCTCCCCTCTTGCTGCTTTCTCCCTCTTTTTTTTTTTATTAACTCGCTGCAACATCATTAGATACATTCCCGGGAAAGCTTGTGGTAATGAACTGAGCAGCGAGCAATCTTTGTCCCTTGTCTCACCCACTAGCAGCCCTTAAGATGTTAATGCTGAGATGTAACTTATTATATGTCACTAGCTGTCCCTCTCCCTGCAGCCAGTGCAGTGCTGTGCCAATGCTGAGCACAGTTTGCCACAGGGAGCAGAAAATGGTCTCCTTTTAAATGCTTTCTGTGCTGCAGGTGCTGCAGTTTCACATTTTAAGTGGCTTATACTCCTGCAAAGCTAAATTTCTTGTGGGATTAGCACTAGCCCTTTGCCAAAAAAACACTGGCTGCTTGCAAACATTTTATTGCCCGCCTCGCCAGTGGATAGTTTGAATGGCAGCAGCCTTGATGCACCAGGTTCAATTAGGAGGAGGATGCTCCAAGGTGTGGCACCCGTCATGAAAACATTTGACAAACAATCTGGCGTCTGTTTAATTGCGGGGCCCAGACAGAAGCTGATTGGATGACAGTCCCACACTGCATGTTTTTTTTTTTTCTCCCTCCACCGAATAAGGAGAGTGGAAAGAATAAGTAACAAGCTTCACTCGTTATCTTCCCATTACAAGGCCCAGAAAAAGAGGGGGGATTGGAGGTGATTAAGAAGGAGGTGGCAGAAAATAGAACCAGGTTATTCTCCTTCACATCACGGAGGTCTGAGCTCCACAATACTCCAGGTTAATGAGATGAGATAGAGCAAACACAAATGAGTACCAGCGACTGCCTAATTTGTTTTGCCTGCCAACAGGGACAAGCTGTGATTGCATGTTGGTCATCATATTATGCTGTCTCTTTGCTTATTTGCTGCATGTTCCTCACTAAAAAACGTAGACAAGCCCAGATGATAATATCACCCTAATGATAATATTTCATCATTGCCTGCAGGCACCAGAGAGCAGAAAATGGAATCTGATTCTACATGACTTAAACGATGCTATCTTTATGGCCAATAAATCCTGTTAGAGCAGTGTAAAAGATAGGCTTTTAATTCTGACGTTACCTCGTGAGATGACATGACCCTCTTTACTCAATGAGATGTGTAGCAGAGCGCCGCATTATGTTACTGGAGACGTGCAAACCTTTATGGATATTGTACAATGATCCCCATTTAAACACAGCTTGTCTACACCGGTTGTATTGAATGGACGACGATGTCACCTGTTGGTTTGTGGACTCGTATTTTGATACCATGTTGGTTGTTTGGAGCCAGAAGTGACCATATTTGGATATAAAGGGAGGAGGCAGGTTTGACCCTTGAACCCAAGAATGCTTCTCAATATGTATGAGACTGGAGATCAGGGCTGGTCTCATTGGATCGAAGTAACTATGCTCCTAAATGACCTAATATCTACTTAATGATGACTAATTTTTTTTCGATAGACCAACAGTTGACTTGAGTTAATGACATCAGAATGACTTGTGGGAGAAACTACAGTGAGTGTTTCATGCTAGCATCTAGTGACCATCGGGGGTATTACGTCTTTTTGCACTTCTGCATTGGCATCATTTTTGAGACCCATGTGCTTCGTCCATTTCCATATATGCAGTCTATGGTTTCTCCTAACGTCATGTGACTTATGGTTAAATATTCATGAAACATTCGGTAATTTCTTTAAGCTGCTGGGCTGGGTGGCTTTTAACAGATGCAGTAAAATCTGAGTACGTGGGTAAATGATTGAGGACTATTGGTCAGCTATTGATTAGTCTGCATTTGGCTCCACATCTCTGTATGTGGGATTGACTCAATATACTGTCCATGTTTAGTAGGCGTGTAAGAAAATATCGCTACACTAAAATATCGCGATATTTCATTATGCAATCTGTATCGAATTATTTTTTAATTTTTTTAAACACTGTATCGATATTTTGAGTTTTATATTTCATCAGTTGTTTGCTTGGTGACAGTGGTTTTAGGTTTTAATTATGCCTCCGACCAATTGTAAGGGACTTTACAGACACCCTGTTCTATCAGAGGTAAATCACAGTATATCACTTATAGTAATCCAATATATCGCAATATATCGTATCGCCACCCATGTATCGGGATATGTATCATATTGCCCGATTTTTGCCAATACATGCGCCTAATGTTCATGGTATTTAAGCAGCAGTTCACCCACAGTGTGGCCCACTGTTGTGTTCCTAATTGAACAGGACAACAATAAAGCAGCTTTGACTGCACATGTTTTACTTGTTATAAAATTTTTGACAGTATTAAAGGAGAATATTGCTGCTCTTACCTTTATTAGCATATGTCCAGGATATTTACACTGATACCAAATAACTGTGAGTCGGTATTTTTCCAAACCTAATCGCTGCTCACTTACATAAGTCTGTTTCAGAATGTGTGACACGTTGTGTATTCGCCAATCAGTGACCAAGCTCTTTATCAAGTGGCTCAGGGACCGGAGGTGGAGTATGGGAAATAAGCTACTTACGGCATTTCTGCCCGAGATGATCAGATTGGAAATATTACTACGGGGTAGTAAACTGTGATCCTCTCCGAGCCGAGACGAGGGCTTGGCTGGGTGCAGGCTAAGGATTTCGTCCCTTTCTGGCACCAGGAGTGGTTGAAGGGTTGTGGAAGTGGGCCAGTCAGTGGCAGATGGGTGATGCAGATTTCAGGGGTGTTGCTGTGGGCAGAGAAACGAGATCCCTGTGATGTGGCAAGAGCCTGGCCCTCTGACCAGACTGTCTCTTCTAGTGCAAGCAGCTCATGCTTGTGAATAGACGTGTTTTAGTTCTTAAATTAAACTAAATTCATCAGGGAGTGCTTCTTAGTCTCTCACACAGATCTAAAAGTAGGAATTCAGGATGTATCTGATGTCCTGTGAACATGGAGGTGATGAGTCAAGGCTTTGCATGCCAGCCCATGAAATCCTAAGAGACATTTATGTCATCTGAAAATGCTGCCTGGAACATTCGAAGTGGAGATGTTCTCATTATCCGTCCAAAGGATGTTTTTTTCCCTGATCCCTTGGCCCTCGGCGCTCTGACAGAACTTCACAACCTAGCTGAACTAATCAACCATTTCCAACGTGTCTCTTTTTTTTCTCACATTAGGTTCATTGTCAAGTTCAGCTCTCTTTTCTCAAGCATCTTGTCTGTGAGCAACAAAACAAAAGTAATTAGTGTCTGTCTTTGCTACGGGCTTCTGTAGCTTCATCTAATCTTTCCCAAGCATACATATGCATACCCAGAGGAACAGAGAGTAGCTTAATGAACTATGAGAGTTTAGAAAGGGCTACAAAGAGAAACCACAGAGCTCAGGAGAGTTTGGGAATGGCCCAATGGCTTGTCTTCCACAGTATAATACAATGTGTTTCTCAAGTCTGCCTGCTTAGCTGGTGAGACAAATTGAATCAACTCTTGGAATAGTGTCTCCTCGTGTAATGACAAGTACCACTGACGCACTCCCAAACAAGTGGGTGAAGGAAATGATCTCGCCTTTCTGTGAAACAATGCATGTCTCCAGTAATAGATTATGACACAAGTCACAGAAGAAACAGACATTGAGAAATTGCATTGCTGCTCATTGTGTTTATGAATGATGCCTCTTGTGTGTGAAGCAGCTGTCTTTACTCACTTCAGTAATTTTGTCTGCTTTTTGTTTGTTTTTTCTTTTGGATCTTGAATTTATTGTACTTTCCGTCATGTATTTGTACTCTCCCTCTCTCCCCTCTTAGATTTGCAGACTCGATCCGTGGGATGCTGAAACTGATCCTGGTGCTGATGCTGGCAGGAGCCTCGCTGTCCTCCACCTGGTTCACGCTCACCTGTCTGAGCAGAGTAACTCACCTCCCCGCCACAGCAGGTAGCTCCACAGCAGTGTCATTATCAAAGTGACTTTGCTCGCCACATGGCTGGAGATTGTGACACAACCAGTCCTTATGTATAAAAGATGTCATACACTCTTAAACCCCCCCAACACACTGAAAGCTTTAAGCCAGACAACTACTTTAAAGTGTTGGAGACGAAACATAGACTGTATGTAGAAATGGATGAAGCATCAAAAAAGTGCAGTACTCCTAACAGACACTAGAGGCTGGCTCTAAAACACTCTGGCTACTACTCAGAAAATACTCAGTAAGTTTTGGCAACATTAGCTACAGTCAACTCTTCTCACCTGGTAGTCCATGAGAAAAAAAAACATAATTTAGCAGATATTAGCTTTCAAAAAAGACAGATATTTAGGGGTGTGGTTAGTTTCATCAACAGGTCTGGTCTGATTGGACAGTGCTGCCTCCTCTCTCCTCCCTTCATATCCAAATATGGCCACTTCTGGCTACAAACAACCAACATGTCAGAAATGCTAAACTCCTGGATACAGCTAGCCATGTTTTAAACCTCTGTTTATCCCTTATGGACATTTAGAAATATTATTCTTAACAGCTGAATGTAGCTGTTTTAGTTGACTTTAATTGTAGGCAAACCATAGTAGTTATTCAGTATGGAAGCTCTAAAAGGACGTGGTTAACTATATTTTTATTTTCTCTGTTTTCCCGTGATAACGAGATAATTTCCGCGGTTTTCTCGAGATCTCGAGTTATTTTTCTCATTATCTCAAGAAAAAAAAGTTTGTTTTTTTCAAAGATTAAAGGATAAATTCTCGTTATCTCGAGAAAATGACCTTCGTCTTCTTGTGATAACGAGATAATTTTCTGGTGAACGTCATGGTCTGGATAAAGATCGTAATCAGACTTTTGTTTTGATTTCTACATCGCCAGAAAATTATCTCGTTATCTCGAGAAAACAAAGGTCGTTTTCTCAAGATAACGAGATAATCCTGTTTTCTTGAGATAACGAGAAAAATAACTTGAGATCTTGAGAAAACCAATGAAATTATCTCCTTATCACGGGAAAACGGAGAAAATAAAAATATAGTTAACCACGTCCTTTTAGGGTTTCTGTAATTCTGGCCTTTTAACTCTTCACTTTTTGTATTTCATTGCTCTTATTGTTTTTATCGTATTTTCTGGACTATAAGCCGCTACTTTTTTCCGACACTTTGAACTTAAACACCGGTGTGGCTCATGTATCTGCAGCACGAAGCTCGTTGGCTTTTTACAAGCTAGCAAGCTCTGTGCTGCCGATACATTTAGCGTCGTCACATCAGACCCGGTCACAGATTTCACTAAGAACTTTCAATAAAAGGTGATGATGATGACAACAGATGTCATACACCCATCACCCCAAACTCACTGAAAGCTGTAAACCACACCGTGACTAACTCATTGCAGTTGTTGGAGTTAAAACAATAAAATCAGTCTCACACTCAGCAGAACAATTCCACTAGTAGATGTCAGAGATAAGCCCAGTACGGACATTAGTGGACTTGGCCGCCTCTTCCTGAGCCAAACCAATGAGCGCACCAGCGTGTCATTCAAAGCCACTGATTCTAGTCATCATCATCCATCATCATTCTCCAGCCCCTGGAACTGCTCTCTCTCCATCTCATGTCCTCTTATCCCAGACACTGGCAGTCCTCCTCCGCAGCAGCCAGACTCCAACCTCCACCTGGCATCTCGTACAAGAGGGTGGCGCGATACTGCAACAAAATCTGCCAGAGCCTCTTATTATGCCAACGTGGGATGCTCAGTAGTATCCACACACAGATAAGAGTAATCTGTGATTTCTGTGAACAAGTGACCGGTCTTTTGGAAAAAAACCCCAAAAAACTCTTATTAATTCAGATAAAAGTTTTTACTGATCCCTGTTGGCTTGTTTGTGTTTTATATCCTCCAGTTAACTTCACGTTTGCAAGCAGCGAGTAGGGTTTAGAGACACAAGTTAATTCCAAATATGTGTTGGACGAAGATAAGAAAGCTGTTTTTGGATTACTGCTTTTTAAAAAATTTGCTATTTGAACAAAAAAAGACACCAGACTAACCCGATTCATCATTTTACGGATGCATATTTACAGAAGATATGGACTTACATACAACAAAGCTCGGAAGCACCAAAGTCTAGTCTGATTATCAATTAACATACCAATCCCAAATGCACAATTATATAATGAAAACTTTGTGGTTTCTTCCCATGCTCCTATGCTGCCGCGATCTCCTTCCTTCAAGGGATCTCCGATTAACTTTTGGGAACTGACGACATATGGCCTAATTTTTTAACGTGAGGAGGGAAAAAGAGCAGTGGATGAGGCGTTTGATATCAGCGCTTCATTAGGATTGAATAAAGACAAGCGGGGGAGACGGCTGCCTTTGATGGTTGCCAAGTGGCGCCTGGATCTCCTGTCACAGGCAAGCAGGCAGGCGGGCACGCGAGGGCCCTCAGAGGCACTGTGATTAAAGGGACGTGCAGGCTAATGGGAAGCTCATTTGGACCAATCTGCTGTGATAAGGGAGATGGAGGGTGCCGTGATGCTCCAGAGGTGATGGCTTAATCTCTCTGCACATCCACTCTAATACACATTTGCACAATTTACTTCAGGTCCAGCCAGCTGAGACTAGACCATGAGATGGCAAAACACACTGAAAACTTTCTGATTGCTCTGCAGACGCTGTTGACGGTGAAACGTTGCGGCGATAAGCTTGTAATACTCAGACTTTTTACCTTTGCAGAGTTCATAGTGGGGAAGAGATTAGGCCACTCAGCACATCGTGATTTCATATTAAAAATTTACCATCCAGAATTACTTTTTTTTCTTTCCCCCAGTTCAACCCAGAAGCACAAAGCACATTAGTCCAGCTGCAGCCAGCGTTCACACTATTCTCGTCATGCACAAGAAGCAAATGAGACAAGTTATTTAGTGTGAGGACACCTGTGCATATTGAAGAAGAAGAAATTACGCTTTAACAAACTGTAGCATCCATGAAATTAGTTGCATCTTAATAGAGAGTGTGCAAATACTAAAAAAATACAAACAGCAATATACTGCAGGATAAATTAAGTTTTAAATTGAATTTCTGGAGCTGTGTAATCAAAAACTTGTGGTGATGTCAGACTGAGAGGGAAGTGTCTCCTTATGGACTGGGTACCAAACCTTGACCATGTGTCCCGAGCTCAAATATCAACAATTGTCAACTTCTGAATTGAGTAAAGAGTTAACAAAGTCAGCTGAAAGATTGGAGGAGGCAAGTTTATTAACTATTGTGCATGTTCTTGATGTACAGTGATGAATGAGCTCAAGGCAAGATGAAGGAGACAACTGCAAGAAATCCTTTGTTTTTTGACATGTGGCGCCCTCTCCACACAATCAACTTATCCTGCACATCCTGCATTGATGACATATTTCCTGTTACATCCCTGTCGAGGACACATTAGGATGTGTTTACGCTACAAAACATATGTGGTCAAATGCGTCCCAAACCTCCTCCACATGTGGTTTGAGTGATCGGATCCTCTTGGTGGTTGTTGTGTTTAGTGTCCACTTGTGATCCAATCATCCAAGACCTAAAACTTAAATCCAAATATAAACAGGGTGTTTTGGTTTTCTTGGATCAGATCCTAGTTTTGACAAAGATTGGACGATATTCGATCAGTGGTCTTCTGGTTTTTAGACATTTGCCATTTATGAGGTTTTGGCAAATGTTAAAGACCTGTTTATAGAAAAGCATATTCCTGCCAGAAAAAGCAAGCAGCACCACCACCAAACCCTTGTTTCGAGTACATGTACTCTATCCTCACATCCACTGTTCACTGGAGCACCTGCCGCCTCCAGCTGATCCTTTCTGAAAGCGAGTACATGAAATCAGATCGTCATAATAATAATAATAAAGCCAGAAAGACACAGTACGAAGCACGAAACTGACACGATGGACTCATCACTGCAGACGGGGTAAAGGCGGCGGTGGACTAGTGGGACGATGGTGACCTGTGGTTCAGGTTTCCATTTTCCCAATCATCCACCTGCAGCGTTTTGGTTTGGTTGCTGGTAAATTTCTGCCTTAAGGACTGGCATTGTAAATGAAATGTTGTTTCAGGATGAGGGCTCGTCATAAATCTCAGCGCCGCCGGGAACAAATGGTCGAGGAGGAAGCTGTGGAAGGTGGAATAAATCACCTCTGCTGGTCCACAGACTTGACCAGTAACCGCCATGTTTTTTTTTTTTTTTTTTTTTTTTTTTTTTTTTATTTTTTTTTGTTTTTTTTTTTTTTTTAGTTGTTTTTTTTTTTTTTTTTCTTTCTTTGTATTTATTTAGATAATCATCATCACACAATTACATTATTCCCGAATTGAACACATGCAAAATCACATCCACGACATACATTAGGTTGTATTTTGTTTACAAAGCGACACACCATGGTGT
>OOFC01016750.1:0-22282 GCA_900323345.1 Pseudochromis fuscus
TGCTGCATGTAGTATGAAAATAAAATCTGGTTTTCAAAACAGGAAAGAGAGAAAGGAGAGACTGTCAATATATGACCCAGTGTTTCTCCAACAAAGGTGGGTAGCTTAGCTACAGTCTGAGAGAGGCAGGACTTAACCTGCTGGCTTAAAGTCCATCCATCCATCTTCTTCTGCTTATCCGAGGTCGGGTCGCGGGGGCAGCAGCCTAAGCAGGAAGCCCAGACTTCCCACTTCATCCAGCTCTTCCCGGGGGATCCTGAGGCGTTCCCAGGCCAGCTGAGAGACACAGTCCCTCCAGCGTGTCCTGGGTCTTCCCCAGGGTCTCCTACCGGTGGGACACTGCCCTGAACACCTCACCCGGGAGGCATCCAGGAGGCATCCTAAATAGATGCCCAAGCCACCTCATCTGGCTCTTCTCAACGTGGAGGAACAGCGACTCTACTCCGAGCTCCTCCCAGATGACTGAGCTTCTCACCCTATGTCTGAGGGAGAGCCCAGCCACCCTACGGAGGAAGCTCATTTCGGCCGCTTGTACCCGCGATCTTGTTCTTTCGGTCGCTACCCAAAGCTCGTGACCATAGGTGAGGGTGAGAACAAAGATCGACCGGTAAATCGAGAGCTTTACCTTCCGGCTCAGCTCCCTCTTCACCACAACGGATCCGTGCAGAGTCCACATTACTGTGGACGCCACACCGATCCGCTTGTCAATCTCACGCTCCATCCTTCCCTCACTCGTGAACAAGACCCCGAGGTACTTGAACTCCTCCACTTGGGGCAGGATCTCCTCCCCGATCCAGAGAGGGCACTCCACCCTTTTCCGACTGAGAACCATGGCCACGGATTTGGAGGTGCTGATTCTCATCCCGGCCGCTTCACATGCGGCTGCGAACCGATCCAGCGAGAGCTGGAGGTCATGGCTCGATGAAGCCAACAGGACCACGTCATCTGCAAAAAGCAGCGACCTGATCCTGAGGTCACCAAACCAGACCCCCTCAACACCCTGGCTGCGCCTAGAAATTCTGTCCATAAAAGTTATGAATAGAATCGGTGACAAAGGGCAGCCCTGGCGGAGTCCAACCCTCACTGGGAACGAGTTCGACTTACTGCCGTCAATGCGGACCAAGCTCTGACATCAAAGCTGTCATCAAAAATGACTGAAATGAATCTGTTAGTGTTAATCAAGAGTATATTTTTCAGTGTTATTAGGTACATGTTCCAATAAAATACTTATAGCAAACATAACATGCTGTGTAAAACCAGTGTAATTATTGTCATTAGTATTTTTCATTACCTGTGTTTTATTGTCATTAATATTTCAAAATCAAAACAAGAAAATCAGAGTAGACAACCTCAACCTTTTCAAAAAAGAAACATACTGTACATCCTGTGACAATGCCAAGGGCTCCTGCTGTGATTAATGTCATACAAAAAATTAACAAACTTATGCTGATTGTAACTGTTTTGGTTTAGTTGTAATTTTGTAAGGGATGAGGGATTTCTTTAAAACTTTCAGTTACAAAATAATTTCTAAACCAAAAAAGGAGAACTCAACTATGCTGTGTTTAGCAAAAAATCTCTGTGGCTGGCACGATTTCCTTACAACACCACTGTTTGCAGAAGTCCTGAATGCCTGCTGTCTAATTGAAAGCTTGGTGGATACGTCTTCCTATCTTTGAGAAAAACCCACCCAAAGAGAAAAGTGGGTCTAATTCATAGACATGAGTCAGGCCCAGAGACTCCAAACATCCGAGTTCATGGCGAATGTCAAATGAGGGCTGGCTCATGAGCTGATGGGTCCTCAGAAGGTCTCTGGAGTGGACTAGAGTTACTAACTCCCCCGAATGGACTACCAAGGGCAGAAGGTATGCAAATGGATCCAGGAAGAAGACTGGATACTCATCCACTTTTACAGTCCCTCCCATGTCGCTGGCCTTGGTTAGCTTTTTTAGGGCCTCATTAATGTACATCCTAAAACGCACTAAGACTACGTATCTGGCCCTGGTGTGTTTGTCAAATCTGGTCATTGAATCACTCATGTTCTCACAGGTTTGTGTGGCGAATCTGTGAGTGACCTCAACTTGTTCCCAGTAAAAATCAACAGACTTGAGTGAGTTTTGCAAGTCGTTCAGAGCGCCATTGATGCAGTCCAGATCCTGATCCCTGTTTTTCTGCATCAGAGATGCAAAAGCACGATTGTGATATGCAATGGCTGCCCAGCAGTGGTCCTCTTGTATGGCTTTAGTGTACATCTTGATGCTCTCTGCAAGGTTTCCCTGTTCATGGAGGTCATTGCCAAAGGCAGTGTAGTGATGCAGGTTTGATGAGGGGGATTCTCTCTGTTTGAGTTTTTCCCTGGCTCTGTTCAGGTCTTCCCTCAGTCTTTGTTTCAACACTGTAAGAGAGTCCTCGTCCTTGAAGTTTGTGAGGAGCCACATCCCCCAAAATTCATTCAGTGCAGACAAATATGAATCTGCTGGCTTCTGGTTGTTGCTTTCGTACACGTCTTTCAGTGTTTCCAGATACTGATTGAAGAGCTCTTCCTTCTTCTTGATCTTTGGGATGTCGCACACCACGTAGCTGGAAAGTCCTTCAGCCACTGACATGTCTCTGAGCACTTTCACCGTCTTTATTCCTGACTTTGAGTTTTTCGTCAAAATACGAGAGAGTGTCAAAGTCATAGCTTTAATTTGTTCGTCACTGTGACCTATTTGATACGACCTCAACTGCATCTCAAACAGATGTCGACGGACTGGGGTGATATCTATCAAATTTTGAAATAAAGAGAGAAGTTCCTTTGTTAAAATCAGCATTTGAAGTGGTTCTGGCAGGTGACCAGAACAGACGATGAGCTTGGCGGACCCAGGAGATCCTTGTCTGGCAGTGCGGCCAAATGCCTGAGCCTCCACACGAGCATTCCTGGGAAGGAAGGTCTGCATGACGAACAAACCTCCAGCTGTCTTCACCTCATCAGAAACCTGAAGGTCTGTTCCACGACCTGCGAGGTTTGTTGCAATGATGACTTCTCCTGCTTCGAGCTTCTTGGAAAAGATCATGCTGTTGTCCATGTTGTTGTTTGTGTAGAGCATTTTGTTTGGGACTTTGTCTCCTAGGTTTTCATGGAGAGCATTAGCTTGCTTGATGGTCTCGCAGATGACCAGCACAGCTCTTTGGCCCCTGTACGATGTGGAGTTGGTTTGGGCGGTGACCACATCGCAGATTTTTTCAATCCATTCGTCTTCACCGACTACGACCACACCTTCCTCCTCAAACAGCTTTCTGCGTTTGAATGAAGGTATCTGACAAGTTTTGATGCCTGTGTAGATTTTCTGCAAAGTCTCAGTCTCTGCTTGTTGGCCAAGAGTCCCAGACATCCCGTAGATCTGACTTCCATACTTTTGCAGTAGGCCAACATTGGACATGTAGTTTGTGATGGCTCTCATGTCGCTCAGCTTTGACTCATGCTTCATTTCTAGAAACTGCTGCAGTCCGTCTGTCCATTGCATGTAGTTTTCGACGACACCTGTGCAGCTGAAGTCCACGGGCACAATTCCTTGTTTCTCCTTCATGTATTGGTGATCCATTGTCAAGGTTTGTGCATAAAATGCATTTTCTACCCAGACTTTTAATTTCGATTTGACCAGATCTGAGAGGAAACCTGGGACGTAGCATCTTCCTGGGATGTGGCTCGGTTCGCATGGTGTGAAGTCCAGAGCTTGTTTTACCTCTACCTCTGCAGCTTTCAGGACGCTCTTTGAGTCTGAATACATGTACTGACAGAAGCCTCCGTCGATTAAAAGTAAACTCTGTCTTTCCTCATTTTCACTTTGCAGCTCTTGGTTCATATCCTGTATTGTTCCATTGTTGTTTTTGCAGTGCAGAGCAAACTGGCAGGAAGGGAATCTCCACTCTATTCTCTTAAAGAACTCAGCTAGCTGGTTAGCGGTTACGCTTGCATTATTTTTAACTAAAACTCTCTGGTTCCTTCTAAGCTCCTCGACTGACCCTTTTGCCAGCACACCTGTGTCCTCTGCTATTTGATAGACGACAAGTTTATCAATATCTTTGCCCTTGATGTTTTCAAGCACGACTTTAAAGACGTGGTGTTTCCGCCCCACAATCTTCCCTCTGCCGATCTTACTGTACTGGTTCACAGTGTCCCATATGAATGCCAAGAGCGGGTTGAGGTGCTGCAAAGCTGGCATTTCAGTACCTAAATAGACCACATGATGACCCTTGTCGAGCATCAAAGAATCCACTTCATCCACGATTGCACCCTGGAAGGTCCGCTGCCCGAAGATGTCCGTCCTCTGGAAGTGCTGCCTCAGCCAGTCTCCAGCAAAGTTTTCGGCAGTGCCATAAACGACTTGACTCTTGTAGCATTTTTTTAAATCTTTGTCCAGTTTGTTTGTGTTGCAGTCTACAGTGATTTTTAGATATTGATAAAACTTCCTCCATTCATTTAAATCTCTCTCTGCAAGAACCGATGAACTGGACATGATGTCTACTTGTTCTCCTCTCATGGCTCGAAAAGCCGCAAACATGGCCACTATGCACGACTTCCCCTCACCAGTGCCGACCTGGATCAATCGGCCGGTTTTGGAAAGAGCCATGAGACACCAGCTGACCATCTGCGTCAGTCGTGGTCTGAAGCGGGTTTTCTCTGCTGCCTTACAAACCTTCAGCAAATCTTTTTTCAGGCCACTGTACTGAGATCCATCAGTCTGCAAAGTAAGTGTTTTATAAACTGACGACACAATATCTCTCACTTCATCTAAAAGCTTTGCATCAACTTGGTTTAACTTTTCTTGGCGGATCTCCTCAAGAATTTCATCCAGGTTCTTTTCTGTGTCATCGGCTAAACACTTGGTGAGATTTTCATCTCTTAGACTTTGGTCTTGGATGAGTTTGATAAGGGTCTTTCCTGATGATGTCCAATCGGAGGTAATGTAATTAATCTCTATGCAGTGCAACATCTTAGTCATCCAGGAGACGAGATCTTCACCATCATTGTTTGACTCAAATCGTTTCATAAGAGCACTAAATAATCTTTGGGCATCTTCTCGGCTCCATTTGATATTAGTGATCAGTCCTTGCAACTTGATGGTAACGTCTTCGACTCTGGGATCTATGTCAGAGTCATCCATTCTGTAGACAACTGTCAAATAAGATCAAAACAGAATGAGAATTGTTTCTTGAAAATAATATACATATTCTACACACTTTAACTCTCATGGTATGTGTAGCGTGATCTGTGGCACGTTGCCAAGGTAACAGGTGACTGTTTTATCTAATTCCAAAATCAGGTTCTCATTTAGGAGAAGGTGATGGTGTCAATGTGTGGGTAAGTGTGTGTGTGTCTCCAGAGGAAGGTTAAATGTCATGGGAGTCTCAGTTCATGTGCTGGGCATGGAGGTGTAAATCCAGCATTAGCTGTTACTTCAATATATTTGGGTAGAAGAGGGGAGGTGAAAATCAAAGCTCTATCCGGTAAATGACGATCAACAGTTCATGAAGGGTCAAACTGGAAGAGAAAGCCAGGTTTACGACTCTTGGGGTTTCTTCTTATCTGGTCCTTAAGTTCTTCCAAATGGACTTTGTGGCAGTGCAGTGGTTTTATGACTGGCCAGTTTATACAAACATGGGGGTTGGTGAGACATTGGACAAAGCAGAAATGAGGCCTGCTGTTCACGCTACAATACTGTGAATACATGTCTGAAATTTGATATAATTACTGACAAAAATTAAACATTGCTTCTGTAATTTTTCACAGGTTTGTCTATTCTGATCTTCAGTTTTCTTTTAAAGAACATTTCTTAAAAGGACTTTTACTTTCACAAATTCAGTTTCACAAAAATGTATTTGCATTAGATTAAACTGAAGCATTGCTTCTGTAATTCTGTGTACACAGGCTGGGTGATTGACAGATATCTTGTATAATTATGTTCACAACAAAAATGTTGAATAAGGGTGTCGTGTCATTAATTTCAAACATGTAAATATCCTTCAATAAATATTAAAAAGACAAATCTCCTGCGACAGTAAAGCTGAAACTGTCGTCATGGAAACTCACAGTGTTTTGATAGGTTTCAGTCTGATACTCACCGGCCGACAGACAGAGAGACGACGTTTGTCTTCAGGACGCCAGAGATCATCTGTAAGTTTTACACAGATATGTTTAGTGATGGACAGATATGTTGTATAGTTATGTACACAATAAACATTAGAATCAATAGACTTTATGTCCTATTAAAAAAGTACATACTGTATTTGTACTTTAGTTTCTTATATTAGAGTACAATATTTGTTATGTAAAATTACTGGTTTTATTGTTGTAATTTTTAAAGTGTGTACAACATGTGTGTAGAAGAAACAAAGTATTGTCTGCTCTGTAACAAATGATTAGTCAGAAGATCAAATATTAACAAAAATGCAGGAAAATATCTATTTTAAAATATTTACTGTAACATAACTGTTTCTTTATGTCATGTGTGAAGACATGTCTGAACTCACCTGTTAACAGGCGGAGAGAGAGCTGCTGTTTGTCTGCAGGATGTGTGATGATCTGTCAGTCCTTTTATGTGTGTGTGTGTGTGTTTTTGTTTGTGGGCACCGCCCTGCGGGAGTTTACCTCGTGATTTATAAGAAATCAAGTTTCTTACTGTGTTTTCAAGCTCGGACCACAACAATGATTCTCCTTTAATTCTCCCATTTCTAGTTACCCCATCCTAAACTTTATTTCAATATTTCTTTGTTTATTTACCTTTATTTATCTCTTAACTCTCATTTGCAGCTGTGACCTGTTGTATCATTACATAAAACCATCAGCTTACATGTATCTCTAACAGCAACAGTTAACTTTGCACAAAACAAGTGGAATTTATCCAGTTACCTTGAAATAAATTAAATTTCAAATATATATTAGAAATATTCAAAACTCCAGTGTCTAGTAGAATATCTGAAGGCAGAGATATGATAATACTAAACTTCACACAACTTTTACTTTCACTTTTGTACAGCAGTGGTGCACATAACAGCTGTAGACAAAACAAACACACACACCCAGAAACCACCGTGTCCCATGTCCCACCACAACTGGTTTTTTGTCTGTCTGGAATTTCTCAGAGTTTTTCTTTCATTTTCTATAATTTGATATAAATCATGTGACTTCTTTGCAGCACATTATCAAAGCATCGAGCCGAGCGTGCGATCTGAAAAAATGCAGACACAGCAGCAAAGTGGTCAGATTTTTATCTGAGAAAAGATGTAATCATATGAACAAGAGGATTTAAAATCAAATCATGGAAAGACTGTGCAACAACACGACAATTATTTAAATTATGTGACAGAAATCCTTCGACTTTTCTCAGTTTTGAGACGTTTTCTTTCTTTCAAACTAAAGTGTTAAGTGTTGGTTAAAGTATATTCATGAGAAAAAGTTGAACACATTTTACTGTTGGTTATTAAAGCAATAATAAAAATATTAAAAAGTTATTTCCCAACTGTCAGTTCTTTCAAATTAAAGGTTTTTCTCTGCAGCATTTGTTCAGTTTACATATAAATGTTTCTTATGTCACATTCTGTTTTAATTTGTCAATTAAATGTCTCAATGTTGTTTATGTCCAAACTAAATGAATGTGATGTCAATTGGAGCCAGAGATTGTTGGAGCCTCCCTCTAGTGGTCATTGGTAGTATTGCAGTTTTTGTGGCTTCATTGTTGAGACCTGGATATGTCCATATTGTACACACTCACTGTTGATGTTGTATGTAACACATGATTTTTAACTTTTATGCAACTGTCTATTTTGCAGATTTTACATCATCTGACATATTTTTTAATACACAAAATCATGACATAACATAATCTGAATTTACATGTAAAACAACATAAAAAAGATTTCAAATACATTGAATATTGAGTTCTTTCATTTTTCTAATTAAATCAATTAAACTGCTACATTGTAGTTTTTGAAATGTCTAAAATTGTACATGATTATTACCGATGATGAACTTTAAAATAAACCACTAATGTGGTAACAAAATGTTGGTTTTTAATCAGTGTCACAGTTGTTACATATGTGAACATCCTTCATTAAACATTTTCAAGCCAAACACAAGATCTCTCATAAAAATAAAGCCACAAACCTTATTTTATTTACTTTTAATTAACTGTTTCATCAGCATTGTTTCTGAAGTTTCTTTTAAACCTTTATTATGATTTAAACTGTTTATCTTGAGCTGAGTCGGTGGTTTCTTGTATGTTGTTTGGCAGAGTCTCAGAAGCTTTAATATGTGTGAAGTGGTTGTCAGTGTGTGTGCTGGTGGTAACACACCTGCAGCGCTCCACCCGGTTCAGCTGGGAGAGGACAACCGGTCTGTTCGCATTGAGATGGAGATTGACTGGGGAAAGGTAACGACCTGTGCAACCAGGAGGAGGCCGGATGTGACCTGAATGTGCATTCAAAATAATTCTGCACAATTATTTAGACACATGCAACAATTGTGATTTCATTCAGGTCTTAAAGAGCTCCCTGCCGACCTCGTCAAATTAAAATACGTTCACCCTCTGACCATTTGTAAAGCTCTGAATAAGCCACAATTCATTCTAACCCATTCACATAGTAACATTTTGCTCTCATATTTATATATTATAACACACATTTGTATATTTGTGCTTGTGTTGTTTGCAAAAGAATAAAAATGGTTGAAGATGGCCATTAATGAAAAGTGACACAAATGTTTCCTTCACACAAACATATGGAAGCTTGAAGATGTAAATTGATACAACTCAATTAGTTCAGTTTGTTGAAGTTGACACAGATTGCATGTAAGCAGGAAATAATTATTGTATGTTAACTCAACAACATTAGATTTCTGAGTTGATTCAACTAAGATGTATGTGTTTGTTTAGGTTAAAATAGAAACATGAATAGCATAATTATTTTATTTTAAGTCAACAACTTTAGATTTTTGAGTTGGTGGTACTAATGTGTATGAGGGTGAAACAGCCCAGTTTTTTTTAATTATATAAAATTTAAATTAGATAAAAGTAAAAACACAAATTTTACGCTTGTTATTTGAACACAAATGTATGTTGTCTTACTTAATAAAATGAATCACTTGTGTTCACTTTGTATCATTGTCCTGAAGACAAACAACATAAAAGTACAATTTTTTATCCCCCAAAAATTCTGGTGCATATAATTTAATAAACATTAGTAAATGCTACTTTAAATTCTCTGCACTGAAAACCAAATAACTTGATGTGCCTGATGAGATATATGCACAGTAGCATTCAATCGTATCATTGCAATTAGTGCAGAAATGTCTTTTATTTTGAAAACACCGGATGCTCAGGCGCTCGACTTGACACAGGTGAGTCAAACCGGGAGCTGATTACAAGTCTTGAGGAAACGCTGATGAGCTTCTTTGCAGGAGAAACTTGATCATCCACTGGATTAATATCACGCGTGGGAGATAATTCAGAGAAAATACCAAATATTTCTACAACTTTAATCATCATGAGGGGGAACACGGTGAGTTTGGGAACTGTGCAGCTAATGCAAATTCAGGTTAGCGCTCAGATTTAAAAGTTTCAGGAGTTTTTTGAAGACACTTTGTTTGTTTGTCTGATTTTCTTTGAATATTGGTGTTCATTAGGAGAATGGTGTGGAGGGGGGAGGACAGGAGGAGAGCACTGCAACCACTGACGTCACATCTGGGGAAAGACGACCTGTGAGTACTTTGTAAAATCACAACAATAGTTTTTATTTGTAGTTTTGATCGTGTTTGTGCAGTCTGGCTTCTTCTTAGGAGTAATTCATGTAAATGTCCTGAAACAAACAGCCCAGTCATTGCAGGATGTGTTGTTGGCACATTGTTGGCATCATTTACTGGCATGTGGTTTGTGGAGGTGATCAGATCATCAAACCCACGTCAGCTCCTAAATGTCCAAACAAACAACACCCAGAGTTTCATCATGAAATATTTTCCCACTCAGTTCATTTATTTAAAGTTATAATAATCCAGGTTACTCATTGTGAGAACGTAATTATGGGAACTCCTGCAATCAAAGTACAACAACAATCCTCACTAACTGTAATATCAACAGGTTTTATACAGTTTAATGTAATTTAAATTTTTAAATAACATACTTTTTGTAGAGAAAAGCCACATATTTGTAGATTGAAGCTCCTGTAGTGATGCGCATTAAGTATAATAAGACTCATCTACATCAAATTTAACCCTTAATCAAACTACAGAAACCTACTAGAATAAGAACTTTTAGTCTTTTTTTAAGCACATTTTGTTCATGTTTCATTTAATTTATCTACCAAAGATCTGTTGTAGCCATGATTAACTTGTAAACATCCCACAAAATGTCACAGTTTATCAGAAAAGACTGTAATTAAGTGTCGATTTTGACACATATTTAACAAAATGTGGAGTTAATGGTGTGTTTTTTCTTCCTAGAGTGTCGTGGCGCTGCAAAATATGCTGAAAAGAGTTTCACAGAGTCCCTTCCAGAGTCAGAACAAGGTGAGTGAACCCACGTTTAGTTAAAGTACTGAAATTACAAACTGTCACACATGTTGTCTCTGATGTCACACACACACCTACACCTATACAACCAAAGACTGGTGCTTGTACGTCACCTAATCCAGGTGTCTGTGTGTATACCCAGACACTCCCAGGTGTGTTTTCTTTGTTTAAAGTGAAGTTGGAAAATCAGCAGCAAGTTTAAAACATGGCTGCAGGAGGATGAAGTGTTGTCGAATTGTTGTTTACATTTCTACCTAGTGGCACATGACATAAGTCAGATGTAGATGTGAAAAACGAGATGTTGTACCCACGTTTTTAACATTGCTGTTTTTTGATCCACAGGATAGTGAATGTCAACGTGATCTCTCTGCCGCTGCCACAGATGTGAACAGTGAACAGGTGAGAATACAACATGCACAATGCAAAGCAGATTATTTAGTGTAATAAACTCTGATCCAGGTTTACTTCCCCTCGTGGAAGTTTCCAGTTCTTTCCTTAAACGTGATTGTGTTTATTCAAAATGTCAAACTTGTAACCGATGTTCTTGTTTTCACAAAATAAAAGATAGTCATCTCCTTCCTGCTGTGGCACAGGTCAAACCCACGCCCTCTTCTCTTGTTTTGTTCTTTCATCTACTCTATAATCACACCGAATGTTACCGTGAGATCCTCACAATGTGTGGGTGTGTTTGTGCGCCGATTGTTCGACTGGACTTTTCTATTAATAAGTCATATAAACGTCAGCATGTTGTAGTGATGATGTAGAAACCTGTGTGTGTGTCTTCCTATGAGCTCAGTCTGAAAATAACTGATCAATCGTTTATCGCTAAATGTAACATTTTCAATCATGGTGACATAGTAACTGTTAAAAACTGTTTGAAGTTTTCTTGTCTACTTTTTAATTTGTGTCACTCAACATGTTACAATTATGGTTTGTCACAGTCTAAATCTTTCCTAATGGAGCATAACAACAGCTCCGTTTAAGTCCTCAGATGTGCTTTTCAAGGATACTTGCTTGACCCACCTCTTAACTAGAAAACCCTCAGAGAGCACAAACCTCTGCCAAGGTGTAATCCACGAGCCATGTCTCAGATTGTTGAGATTATCATCCTGTATGTGTGTTTAGATTTCCAACAAAGTTCCTCAAGATGTGTCAAACCTGTGATTTTTAAACAAACAACCAGAACATTTCCCTGTTTTCAGTTCATCCTGCTGCCCCCTACTGGTTCTCTGTTCACCTTGACTTTTCTTTGATCTGTATCTGTATTCATCTGTTCATCAAGACTAGTTCAGTAGTTTTTCCTGAATGTTGCAACAGATGGACAAAAACCTTTTGGTGGAGGTAAGAATGTGTCAAATGACTTAACATCCATTTCTCTTCTCTCATTTCCTTTATTTATCAGAATGGAGGTATGAGCAGAAAAAACCCTTTCTATGCCTACTACCTGGTATGTACTTATTTCAAGTTAAACCCAATAACATTGTTTTAAGACCTGGTTTTTATTTTTTTTGCACACATTCCCAATCATCTTGTACTCTCCACCATCAGGAATCAGGCAGCAAACCTCAACAACTGGAGGAAGCAGGGAGGAAAACTTCTGAAGATGTAAACGTTGATGCCTTGTTCGTCCCTGCACCTGAACTTCAGAGCTCACCTCTGGATCACCACTCTGAAAATGGAGCCTTTCCCAAACCTCAGAGCAACCTCCACCAGACCCATAACAGTGACCAAGACCTCTTCCAAATACCAACACTGAGCAGGAACTCGACATCCAATGGTCATTTTCACGATATGACCCCGGACTCACCGGATTTATTTAATCCAGCTCAAACACAAAACCTCTCCAATGCCTTGCAGCCACAAAATCTCCTTGAAGGTGAAGCAGTGAGTCCTTTCCAGGCAGCTAAAGGGGAGGATTTACTTCACAGTACAGGTGCAAAGGAGGTAAACATCTTGGATAAATCTCCCAATATCTTTGTGGACTCATTCAAATCTTCATCCAACAAGGAGGAAGATCTGTTTCAGCCTCCACAGCCTGCGGTAGGAAACCCATTTTACACCACCACAAACAAAGAGGCAGATTTGTTTCAAGCACCTAAAAGTGAAGATCTAGACATCTTTTCTAAAGAGACGGACCTTTTTGGCGTGGCTTCGAAGAAAAGCGTGGACATATTTTCAAGATCATCCACAAGTACAGTCGATCCATTCCCAAGTCCAGTTACAAGGAACTTATTCCAAGATGCCTCCAGTTTGGATGACCCATTTAGTGCGACGCCCTCTGAACAATATGACCCTTTCTCGGATGTTTCAAATGGTACTCCAGACATCTTTCAACCACTCCCCTCCAAGACTACCAGCAGTGATTTACCAGAGATAACCCCCTGCATCGTTGCCTCAAAGGCACCTTCACCTAGCAGTCCGTCACAAACAAAGTCGCCGGATCTATTCAAGCGAACACCACCACGCCCTCCTCCAGCCGTCCCACCGAAGCCTTTCCAGAAACCACCAGAGGTTGTGTTGACGACTTCTCAGGGACCCGAAATACAGATTCTTCCACCGACTCCCTCCAGTCACGACTGGAGTTCGTCTCCGTCACCGGGTTCGCCTGACTTGACTCATGTATGTTCCCTGTGGACAGACAAATTCAAAAGATGAATTGATACATTTCTGTTCTGGTTTACAAGACACGAACCTCATAATTTCTTTTTATAATCAATCATGCAGGTGCAGACTTTCAAACGTCCACCAAAACCACTTCCTCGAACTAGAATATCAAAGACAGACAAGCCACCCAAGCCAGAAAGGCCACCACAACCAGAAAGGCCAACGCAACCAGTCCTCAATGTAGGTCAACAAAGCTCAGCCGAACCCGAATCTCAATGACTTAGCAGCTCATTTAACTCATTGGTATACGTGCTACGACATTTACTGTGCTGTTAATGACCACTTTTGACCTTTCTGGACTGTGTTTAGGTTGAACCTGAACCAGCTGCTCCAAAAACGCCTCCTAAACCCTCCTTCAGATCACTCAACAGACCAGTTATTCGGCGTAAACCGAAAACTCCGGTATGCATACTGTTTGAATTAGATCTCATTAGCTGTTGTAATTACCCTGGAGAACAACACATTCCTATTGATAACTATCCTCCTCCTTTTTACAGGAAAGTAAACCAGTGGTACCTGAGAACTTTGTTGTCTTTGAGGACATCCTGCTTATTGGACAGGTGTGTTCCAGTAAAGGAAATCTGAAACTTAGTTTTCAGATTTTACCTTGGACAAAAAATGTCAACCTTTACACCAGATACTGCCAACATATGGAACAAAATGAACAACGTACGGGTAGTTTTAATGTTGGATCATCACCATTGGACCTAAATATGTAGTGAAATAATACCAGAGCGGCAGTAAGATCATTAAAACCCAATCTTCCAATTGGGAACATTAAGGGTCTCATTAAATGTTAAGGCAGTTTGGGTTTTAGATAATGAGATCCTCTCTATTCACATCTGAAGTCATGAAAGTGCTCAATATATTCAGTGGTCATCATATTTTAATTTATTTGTCATACACGAAGAACTTTTGGCTTAATGGTGCCATTAAGGGACAAAATGTTTGGACTGAATCATCATGAGAAGTATGAGTGACAGTAGAAATCTTATTTGAAACAGGAACATTGTGTTGAAGACTGGCCTGAGGACAGTCCTGAGCTTCACCCCAGCTTCAAACCAGTAAGAAAACGTTTTCCAAAGTTTTTTCTTCAGACAACTTCAAACCGTCAACAATGATCTCAGTGCAAACCGTGTCTTTTTTTCCCCCAAGTCTGGAAAGCTTCGACTACGGAGGGAGTCAGTGAAGGTCAGATTTTACTCTTCTAGCTGGAAATGTTGTTTTTCTTAAGTTATGAAAAAGAGGTTATACATGAAAATGCTTCTCCTTAGGCAAAGGGGGAGTCTGATGGGGGAAGTGGTGAGGACCTGGATGGTACCGGGAGTCACATCAAGGTACTTCCTGTCAATCATAACTCTTTGTTCACATTCAGACATTCAATGTTGCATGTAGCCTCACCTCCTGTTTGCACGTTGGTTACAGAAAAAGGACAAAAAATTCAGAATGGCCCTACTGTCCAGAAGAGGGTCAAAGGTGAATATAAATACCGCAAAATAACTGCGTCACTGCTTCATGTTTGGTCATTGTAATGGGAAATGTTTTTTTAGGACAAGTTTCCTGATGACACGAAGGAAGGGAGGAGCAGGACGCTGCCCATCCCTCGTAAATCCTCCAAGGTAACAATCCTGGTGTCAGTGTATATTATGTAAGCATGTGTCATACTTAAGCTGCCACATGTGTATGTCTGAGATTATGTAAGGTCAAAAGAACAAACTGAAACGAGCATCATTCTTGCAACTCCAAGGTTCACATTTTATTCTTACATCACAAGATTCACTGCAAGAATAAAAACAGCAAACAACTGCATCAACTAAATGAAAACAATAGTTGTTATTACTTGTGAACACACCAGTGCTTCTGTTTTCCAGGAATATTTTTCAGAAATCAACATGTCGGCAGAAGAGAATGAGTTTGACGACCAGAATGGGATGGATTACAAAGTATGTTTATTCTTTGTTTAGTCTTCCGTAAAACTACCGTATTTTCCGGACTATAAGCCGCTACTTTTTTCCGACACTTTGAACTTAAACACCGGTGTGGCTCATGTATCTGCGGCACGGAGCTCGTTAGCTTTTTACAAGCTAGCAAGCTCCGTGCCGCCGATACATTTAGCCTCGTCACATCAGACCCGACATGAAACTGTTCGAATAAATTCAATAGCAGCGTATAGACAGGTGCGCTCAATAGTCCGGAAAATACGGTAATATTTTGGTCGTAACGAGTAGAATAATTAAATCTGTTTAACAACTTTTTGGGGGTTTTTTTGGGGTCACCAGAAAAAACCTCTGAAGACAAAAGTCAATCAGTTGCTTCGAAGAGCATCCACCTCCTACATGTCAGAGGGAAAACGAATGAATGGACATTTACCTCAAGATTCAAAGGTGTGTTTTATGAATGGATGTACGACTTTGTAAGAAAAAGCTTTAGGCTGAGCAAAGTACTGAGAGAGCGCAAACCTCTGCGAATCCAGCTGTGGTGATGCTGGAGACTGAACACTGCTGCCCTCTTGTGGTGAAATTTATCAATAAAATCCATTATGATGCGACAAAATTTAAAATTTACGTGATGACGATACTGTTTTTAGGTTGTACCTACAGCTCCCTTCTTCTTCCTCTCCTGGTCATAGCAAGAGCTCCCCCTACAGGTTCTCTGCCTCATTAGGTTTGTTGAAGCATCACCCATTACAACAAATAAGGACTTTTCTGGATTTTTTTCAGACGGGATCTCTTGCTCAGATTTTGGCTGTAATCTCTATCTCGCAAACAAATCACTGAGTATTGTTTACTGTCATGGCTGCGTCACATGATGACTGCCGGTATTCAGCAGCTTTGCAGGAGAGGAATATTCCAGCATGATAACGATCCAAAGACTATGAGCTAAAGTATGCCGCTTGACTTGAATCCAGTAGAAAACCTTTGGGGTATTTGAAAGTGAAAGGTAGAGCAACACATCCCCTCCAGCAAAGAGAAACAATCATGCAATGCAACAATCCTCCATGCTGAGGAGGATTGAATCTGTCGCCGTCAGAGTCGTATTTTACAGAGGATCCAGTTACTTCTCTTGTATCCTGTGCACTGAAATCATGACCACGCAACTGAGCACTTTGTCTTTTTAATAGGACAACGACAAGAAAACTCTCGGGAAGAAAGGGTCCGTCATACGCCGATCATCAGAGGTAAAAAAGTGAAGTGTATAATATCCACCCTTACTTTCGCCCTCGGCTGTTTTTCACCATTTCTGCCTGAAATGCCCAAAGTTTGTCAATAATTGCTCAACAACTGTAGCACCTAGATGCACAATCTTGGTTTCTAAGGAAAGGTAACGCCTTGTACAATCTGGATCGAGTGAAGGTTTGATTGTGCAACAGTTTAAATTTAGAGTGAGAAGCTTCAGTAAAGCAGATGTCAGTAGGTCAGGATGGACTGGACCTGCTGTACAACATCAGACCTGCAAATCCACGTGATGTCACCACAATCAAAAGAAAATATTGTCTCTAAGGGACTGTCTGAAAATAGTTAGGACCATAAAAAAGTGGTGGATTTTAACACAGGAGATGATGAAGATGAGTGTATTTTACATTTAAAGACCAGAAGGTGTCCTCATGTGTTTTGATGTGTAATATGTGGTATAGTTACATGACTAGCTCTCTTTTATTGTCACAGTGCTCGAGGCTCTTTGTAAATTATGTACAAAGTGTTAAGTTCTTGAAATCTTGAGCATTTAAAATGTTTAAAAATACATGATTTTAACCTTTAATTCATATATAAAATAAAAACACAGATCATGATTTTGCACATTGTTTAAACATAATTTCACACCTTGTGACGACATGAGAGAGCAGCAGGTAATGATGCAGTGTGTTTTCAGGGGACAGTGTTGGATGACAGCACAGCTGAAGATGAGGAAACCTGGGAGGACCACCATGAAGAGGTTCACACTCAGATTTTTCTTCTTTTATAATCCTAAGATGATCTGCTGATGATTTAAAAGCAGAACTATTAATATTCTGATGTTTATTTATTCGGCTGATTTAATCGTTTCTTTCTCCAGAAGAAGAAAAAGAAAGTGAAAGTGAAGTTTGTGCCACAAAGAGGATTTACCATCTCCATGGAAAAGGTATGAGTGGTACACTTCACATTTCACTGCTGTAAATACAAATCATCATGTGTGTGATCACCTTACAAAACTTCTCTCTCAGACAAATGAAGAGCCGAAGGGAGCTCACGGATACACTCCTCGTAAAAGCTTGAAGGTACGATTATGTAAACTGTGTGTGTGGTATGAGGATGTATCATATCAGTGTCACATGTTTGACATGTTTATGTATTTGTGCTTTATTGTTTGATTTTATGTCTTGACTGCATCTGTTGTCGTTACTGTGACTCTGAAACAACTCGTATGTTTTCTACGCACAACTTCTGACACTTGTTTTTTCAAAGGACGATGGTTTTGAGGACGTAGAGGAGATCAAAAGTCACAGTCTTCACTCAGCTGGAAAGGTAGTATTTTTCTTACTCCAAAAATTATACGCACAATGTTTTCCTGCAAACATTAAGCATCATTTTGAACATGTTCAGGCTGCTTTCATGGAGGACGAGCACTCACAGAAGATGCAGCATTACTCTGGTGGACTGAATGGAGATGAAGATGATTTTGGGATTCAAGACACCAAACCTGTAACGTTTATCACATTGAACATTTTTACATCAAACATGTTGTTTTGTATGTTTACTTAAGCCCCACCCCTTTCTTTAATAGAAGAAAACAGGAAAAATCAAACTGCCACACAGGGGGCGCCGAAGTTCAAAGGTAAATAAAATTAAGTTTCTGGGAAATATGAAGAATTTTTTTACCTTATTTGGTATTTGAATGTTGTGTTGTTTCCTCAGGAGAACATGCTGGATGAAACCAGTCCCCAGAAGAAGAAGAGCAGTTTCTCAGCAGAGGAGTTGGACCTGGACGAGCTGAACTGGATGGACGACGGCAAAGTGGTATTTTAATATCCAAGCCCAGTGTTTTAGTGACAGTGATAGCAAAGTATCAGCAGGAGCAGCACAGTGTGTCAGCTCTGTACAAACACAATGTGATGCTGTGTGGCACTCATCATTTTAACCGTAACTTAGCAACAGTACAGAAAAAGATGCTGAAGTGCTGAACCATATGTTTTGTTTTCCTCCATTAGAAAAGCTACAAACACAAAGCTCCTCCTCCTCTTCCTCGTAAACCAAAACCAGCCAATGGACCGAGCGACCTGATTGGCTCCAGCTCCCACACACCTCAGCATGCATCAAGTGTATGTTTAAAGATGAGCACAACACAACTTTTTAAGTGTTCCCTGTGAGTTTTCCTTGATGTGTCTCACATGCTTTGGCAGGATGCGTTTGAGGATGATTTCCCGGGTTCAGGAGAGATGTACGACGACGAACAGGACGAAGTGGACACCTTCAAACCGGTATTCATGTCACTTTACATTCACTTGCGCTGCTTTACTTTGGGTTTATTTAAAATGTGACTAAATCATTTGTCTTTTTTTTTCTACAGAAGAAATTATCTAAATTTAAAGGCCTCAAAAAACACAAATCTAAAGTGAGTCTGTGCATCCAAACTATGATGGATAACATTCACGTTAAGTTCACAAAGACCTGCTGACTTTCATTTGTTTCTTTCCAGAGAAAAGCTGTGGAGTGTGAAGATCCACCAGGAGCTACCTCCAGTGACTTCCTGTCAGAGGCTGCGAGGGTAAGTACCGGTCAGCAGTCAGTGAAGCTCACTCTGCTGGACCGTGGTGCCACACTTAGATCAGTCCATCAAAATGTCTTTTAAGCCTTTGATGAAGTCAGATAAACATATTATCTTTGGCTAAAACCGGTTAGCATAACTTTGTCCTAAAAAAATATATTTCCTCTACTTTTACTCATCATGTGACTGCTCGTGGTTCTTTGCTAACATATTTAGCGTCGCATTTTCAAGTGACAATCTGTTTGTTCGTCTTTGATCTGCTCTGGAGTTGTTACTTACTTCACTTTTGTAAACTAATGAGTTGAAGCTTGTTTACAAAATCACGACTCTACCACCTGTGGATAGAAATTGAAGTGGCATTGTGAAATCCAATGTGGAAGTGCAATACCGTCAATGACCACTAGAGGCTGGCTCCACAAAACTCTGGTTTCAGTTAAGAACTGTACTGAAGTATTTGTACTTTGTTACATTCCACCACTGCTATTATTTATACCAGGTGTACTTCACTGGTTGTGCCTGAGAAACTATTACGAAATGTTGTTTTGCACCGTCGGCTTTTGTTATCTCGGTTTCTCGGCGGGACACATTCCCCTGACATGTAACCAGACTGGTTCAGCTGCATAGTGTCTCCAGCCAACACACCAACAGGTTTAATATGTGCAAAGGCTTTAGCTGAGTTGTGATGACTAATCTGTGTGAATATAGTGAAGTACGCATCAAAGACTCATTGACGTGGTTGACTTTTGTCCCGTCCTTTGCCCTGTTGCAGGCCGAGTGGCTCGCCGCTCAGAAGGATGAGCGTGCCATGGCAGGTCTGGAGGATGAAGAAGAGGAAGGGGTCCGTGTCTTTGAACAGTGGTTCTGCAGGAAAACAGTTTTATTTGCTGCCTGTTCACAGTGTGGTATTCAAGTGTGGTTTTGTTTTCCCCTCCACAGGACACTGACAGTTTAATGGAGTGGTGGAACACAGTGGAGCGTGAGTCACAATTAAACTCTGTGACAGATCCTGAGCATTAAAAATGAATCCTTGGATGTATTTTCATGGATTTAATTAAAATCCAGTTGCATGATTGCGTTTCAGAATGGGACGAGGTGCCTTCAGACGACGAGAACAGTGTCATCAAAGAGGATGAGTCAAAGTACGTCTGTTTATTTGCTGGTGTTGTACCACTTGTTCAGAAAGTTTAATGTGGATCAGAGAAATGAGACTTCAGTGGGTTGTTATCCAGGATCAGGTTGTTCATGTTATCTTTGTTTTTTCAAAGTAACATTTTAACTTTTTCAAGAACCAGACAAAATAAAACACAAACAACCAGTCAGACCTCTTCTTTAAGGCTCGACAGATAAATACAAACATAAAAGTAGAGTGATAACTGACAGTTACAATGATATTTAACTGTATTATTTGTCTAGTATTGACTAGAAAATCCCCTTTACTGTACTGAGTAGCTTAATAGACAACATAACATGTACCTTACCATCTTTCAAACAAAATAATAGTAAAACATAAGTTAAAGTATACTATGTCATACTAATGTGGTATTACTAAAGGATCTATTTGTTTGTGAATCCACCTTTGGCTGGGATCAGAATTACCCTGGTAGTTAGTTAAGGATGGGTGTAAGAATACAATCCAGATCAAAACCCAGATGGATTATCTCATCTGATTTCAAACTCTTTTCCATTTCTTTCTTTTAAACAACCATTTTTTAAGATTTGTTTCAATGCAGACAGATCACTTCTGAACAACCTGGACCTGGTTTTACTCTTCTTAAGGAAACCATAGAGTTTGGAGATGTATGACTCCTTAATTATCATTTGTGTTTCAAGCTTCCCTTTGCATTGCCTCTATTTTGTTGTTGGTCCTTTTCTATTAACAGTCATACTTCAAGATATTGCCTCCATTCCTTCATAAATAAATTACCAAACAAAATATTGCTGTGTTAAATCCCAGGTCATTCACCGTCTTGGCGGATAAGGTTCATCGCGGCCTGCGCGTCTTCAACAAGGTCTTCACAGAGCGGGCCGAGGTCCTCTGGCAGTCCATCATCGTCCTCCACGCCATCGCCGACGACATCAGCGAATTCCACCACAAAGCCAAGATTGCTGGCATCACCGGGGGCACCACCACAGCCGTGGGCGGCGTTGCGGCCATCGCTGGTTTAGCTTTGGCACCCATCACCTTCGGCGCCTCACTGGTCATTACGGCTGTGGGCGTGGGCGTGGCAGCAGCGGGTGGAATCACTTCAGCCTCCGCAGCCATCTCCGATAACGTTAACAACATGAACGACCGGAAGAAGGTAAACTCCAACTGTATTCAACTTCTAAACATCTTTGTTACAATTATCTATTATCTTGAGTTTGCATCTTATTAGATGAAATTAAACCATCAGAGTCATGAGGCTGCAGTTCCTCCTGCTTCAAAAAGGCGTAATGCAGCTTTACTGATGCTATAGCCTGAACACTGCCGCCCTCTTGTGGTGAAATAGCAACACTACCTTGTAAAAACAACAGTGAAAGGCGTTTTCCTGGCCAAAATTTCATAACTTGTCCTTTGGGGAATAACCTATCTCTTCACAAAAATCACTGACATCAGTTCAGTAGGTTTTTTTTGTAAAGTTTCTAACAGTCAAAGACACACAAAAAAACCAACGTACGCAAAAACGTAACCTCCTTGGCGAAGGTAATGATATAAACAGTTGAACATGCTGGTCCTTGTCACCAAAAACCTGCACTGAAACTACAGACAACAGATAAAAGATTAACCTAGTCACCGGGTTTGAAAATTGAAGCTTACACAACAATGCCGAAATGTGTAATACCACCAATGACCACTAGATGCTTCAAAAATCATCAGTTTTACTCATCAGATATCCAGTCAGTGTCCTGGTCATCTATCCCAATGATTTATTAATTAACTAGACATTAGGCATCAAACAGGGATATTTGGGGGTGTGGCATAGATGACCTCAGATACTAGACCTGCCTCCTCACTGCTCCCTAGCCCCTCCCTCTTATCCAAATATGGTCACTTCCAGCTTCAACAGTACACTGTCACACTTCATGCTAAACTCACAGTAACTGTTTAACCAGCTGTGACCTTTCCCCCTGCTTGGTCAGGTGGAGGTAGTCCTGCAGGACTATGAGAATCACCTGCTGGACATCGGGAAGATCCTCCACTTCATCAACCACGGCCTGTACAAACTGCGCGGCCACCCGTTCCTCAGGTCCGGCACCCAGCATTACTCGGAGGACTGGGAGATCCGCAGGGCCGTCCAGATGATCAGCCTGGTCGACTCGCCGGTGATGCGAGCGGCGGAGATCACGGACTCGGCC